>JAANBC010000479.1:0-24716 GCA_014621405.1 Stylonectria norvegica | reverse complement strand
GTTTGCTCCGGGGGGGATGTACGATGGCGGGAGCCAGAGTGGGAGCGGTGGGGAGAGGCCGGTGGTGAGTGCCAATGCGCCGTGGTCGTCGGGCGGTGGACAGGAGGACTTTGGAGGGGGTGGCAGAGGGGGAGTGAGGAGGCAGGGGTTGCCGAGTGGACCGAGGGGATATAGATGAGGTGAGGTCTTGCGCGAGAAGGTATTGTAGAATGGCGTTATACCCGGAATATTGAACTTGAATGGCTTGGTACATACGACTGCTTGAAAACTAGATGCCGTGACAGAAGTGAAGTGTGACAGCAATGAGTTGCTTCGTTATTCGTGTACGTGTAAAAAGCGTACGCTTGACAACTGTTCCTCGACTGAGACCAAATACCTACATGTACGCACAGTAACTGATCCTCCATGGAAACCAAGCACGTAAATTAACTCCCTTGACAAAGCTGACCCTGCCGTAACGCCGTCATATACAAATACAAATACAAAGACTAAACCTCCGGACTACCTACCTTGACTCATTTCCCAATTCCCAATCTCATTCGCATTTGTTTACGTTATCATGCCAGTTCAGTCCCAAAAATCACTACCCACCTCTTCGCGCGCACTCTCCTCACCTCGTTGGCATACCATCGCCCTTCTGCGCTACTGTCTTCCGCGGGAGCACCTCGACTTCCCGACTGAGCAGCTTTCGCAGTTCCGGCGTGATGACCTTGGGCTGCTCGGGCTGCTCTTCGGCCACGGGAGCTTTGCCCTTGCTGTTGTTTCCCTTGGCTTTGCTGTTGTTGTTGTTGGGGGTTGGTGGCGAGGAGGTCTTTGAAGAGGAGGTTTCGTCGGGCTTAAGGTTGACTCGCGGGGTGGGGAAGTTCTGCTTCTTGTCGACGGCTTCGACGAGGCGGTGGAAGCGCTTGAAGAGCGCTTCGGCGCGGATGAGGGTTGATTCGAGGTCGATGGTGTTGGAGAGTTCGTTGACTGTCGTGAGTTAGCATCTTCACTTTACAATGATTCTGGGTAAGCCCAGCATATTTACATACCATATTTGAGCACCTCATCAAAATGCTGCAGATGCGTCATAATGACATCCCGGTGCTTCTCCAGGATAGCCAGGGCAACGAACAAGTGGAAGTTGGCCGTCTGATAGTCTGTCCACAAGCCCTCCCAAAGGCGCAGCACGTCCAGCCACTGGAACTCGCGCTTGTACCACACCAGGAGCATGCGGAAGAAGAAGAAGAAGTTGGTACTATCAGCCTTCTGAAGGTGACTCCACAGCTTGGGGTCCATGAACTGGACGAGCTGGTCGAGCGTCAGGAGCTGGTTGCGCATGCCCGACTGGTCACGCAGAAAGTTGCGCTCCATGCGCTCCATGAACTTCTGGAAAGCCCAGAAGGCGATGGCGTCGTCTTGAATGACGGCGTAGATGGGCGCGAGGAGATCTGACATGCCCTGGACGTAGCCGAGGTCTTTGTTGTACTCGTTGTACGTAAGGAGCATCTCCTTCATCTGCTCGAGGTGAACGTTGGTGCCCACCTCGGCAAAGGGGGAGTTGGGATCGGGATGAGGAGTGTCCTCGCCTTGGAAGATGGGAACGTGACGGTCTGTCCGATGGACGTCTTTTTCTATGGGGACGTCAGTAAATATCGAAGATGGGGATAGCCGTGCAGCGACATACCGATGCGGCACTTTTGTTCGCGCCACCATTCACCCGCCTCGCCTTCTCCGCCCTCGCCCTCAAGTCTCTCCCACCAAGAGGCCTTGAGCTTGTAGTATTGGTCACGAAGGGAGGCGATCTGGACCTTTCTCTCGTCCGCTGTGCTGTACCACTCGTAAACCCCCAGTAGGAATAGCCATGCCTCCTTTCTTACTCCATCGTCGGCATCGAGCCCACCATGGAAGACGCGCTCCTTGACCTCATCGACGGTGATGGACAAACGTCCCGTCTGAGGATCGAAGAAGGTATCCCACTCCTTTTGCGTTACCGTCCTTCGGCGTTCTTCGAGCGCCAGCGCGGTGGTACCCTCCAGGAGCTCAAATTCGCCAACATCGGTATCCTCGAGCTCCATCACATCGTTGGCAGTCCAGATTCTCTGTTTGTGATCCCGCTCACTCTGTTCCTGTATTCCAAGAGCCCAGTGGGCAAGATATATCCGGGCGCTGTCAAACTCGTCCTGCAGCGTCTGGACCTCACGGTTCTTAAGCAGCCGCCTGACTTGCGGGGGAAGGTTTGGGTTCTCGACAAAATCCTGGGCAGCGCGGCGTGTAAAGGTGGTGACTTTGCTGAACTTCTCCATGATGTTCCAACCTGTCTCCTTGATCAACTTGACAAAAGGATCCATCTGGGCATCCGGCTTGCTGGGACCTCCGGCTCCACGTCTTTGCACCCCGCTGGAACTGTCCTTGCGGCCGATTTGCGACGGACTTGACGTCAGCTTGTGACCGAAAGCTTCGCTATCTTCTTTGGTCGGTTCGATGAGATAGATGTTGGGCTCGGCGCCAGACCTCTCAATCTCGACATAACGGCGTAACCAGCGAACGACCTCGTCGCCACCCCAGAACATCTGGCCATTCTCTCCAAACGGGTCAAAGGTGTCGTGGGCCAGCTTCTTCTTCTGGAGAATGGTGCTCTGACACTCGTTGTCGTGGAAAAAGAGGGCGGGAAAACTGTCGCCCGCCCGCGAGTTGATGATGACGGAACCATACCACCAGCCGATGCTGGGTGGGCGTACGAGCAGCGAGTAGACGGCGCTGACCGGGATGGCAAAAGAGTAGCCGCCAACGGACCCGACGTGGCTCGTAACCGTCGGGGGAGGGGGCACAAGGTATGACTGTTTGGGCGGGGATTCACCGTCGCAGAGGTCGACCTTGACGTAGATGCTCGCTGAGTCGCCCAGCGAAGACTCGGGGATCCAAGCGAGCAGCAGATCTGATGAAGCCAGCGACGTTGAATCGCGCGAGGAGGATGACGTGGGACGATCGCCACGGGGGCCCTTTTGCTGGAGGAGAGCTATATAGCCCGGGATGTTGTCCTTTGCAGATGGGGTAGGGTGAACATAGACCTGTGGTTGTGGACTAAGTGTTAGCTTGCAGATCAGATGAATGGCTGGAAGAGCATCGCCAAAGAACAAGCCAAAGAGCCGGGCTGACTAACCTTGCTTTTGGAGAATAGCAGTTTGACTCCCCTACCGGTCTCGGAATGGGTAATCGTATTGTAGTCTCCCTCTTCATCGTCGCTCAAGGCGTAAAAGCTGGTCGATGGCGATGCGGGACGTGGTGGCGGGGGCGCATCGCCAGCGGCGGAATTCGATGCCATCGCGGATGTGGCCCGAGGGTTGTGAATGTTGATGCTTAGAAGAGGTCAACAGGGCGATTTGCTCCTGTGACCGAAGCGGAGGAGACACGCAGAATTGGCGATGAAAGTGATGTTCCTTGGGGTTTGTTTGCGGAAGGTTTGTGGTGTTGAAGTCATGAAGCGCAGGCAGAGCATGTGAGCTTAATGGGAGTGGACGGGCGGCCTGGATGACGAGGTGCCCCGCCACGCGTACCTCTAACTCCAAAGGCGACGGCAGGTGCCCGCCGGAGAATGGAGGGGCAAACAAGCCTCAGTAGGAGGTACTAGTTACACTTAAACTGGGGCGTCCATGGTGGTTTAGCAGGTACAGATACTCGGCCGTAACACTCCACTCGTACATCGAATAGAAGCTCCATTCACAGGGCGCTTTGCCTCGGCCGCCGATGTAAGTACGTATTATATTCGTATGTACACGCAACTGGAACACATCACCAAGTGCTTCTACTACTGCGAGTAGTATCCAATACATGAAGAACAATTATTTCATTTGCGTATCAATCATGCATTTGATGGCAATTACTATTTCTCTGATCATGAGAAACTGAACAAGGCGAACAGACCGGGTTTTGCGGACTCCCCTCCTGGCGCATCTGCCGAAGCAATCCTGCATCCACCACTTCCCTTTTAGGCAAGTAAAAGATGTGTAGCAACGCCGTGAGTTTCTGGAATATTTCCATAAGGTGGCTGTTTTGGGTAAGGATTTGATGCTTAACCTACCTGACCAAGTAAGTCCTCTGTACTTGACTCGTGAATTCCTTTCACCACTCAAGCCATCTACTTACAAGGTCAAGTAATGGAACTCGACTCATTGGCACATGACATAACCGAGCGAGACACAACAGAGTTGCACTGAACGCTTCAGTGAAGAGGAAGAGCAGGATATTTCATTCCATCAAAGGGACTAATTAATCAAACGACCGACTCGCTGCTAATATTCAAAGAGCTGCATGACACAAACCCCTCGGGGACATCGCTCGCGTGTCTATTACCGGATGCATTTCCATCAAAATAAAATGCGCCGTTGCCAACCCCCTTGAACTACCAGGCGCGCAGTCGTTGTAACACGCTGCATCACAAGCTCAAAACACATGCCAGTGTGCTGCCGCCTCGCTCTGCTCGCGGAAAATAACGGGAGAAGAGGCCGTTCAGGTTCGGACCTATACATGATATCGTACGTGGGTATCGTGGGAGGTGTTTTAAACCTCCTCGCTCAGGAGACCGGCTCCCGACTGAAACTCGGGCTCGACGGCGGTGTCGGGGTCGGTGTAGTGCACTGGTTTGTGTATGCGGAGGGCCCAGAGGAAGTAGTCCTCGAAGGGGCAGAGGTTGAGGAGGATGCCGTTGGCGTTCCACGCGATGCCGCACACAATGGCTCCGGCCACGGCGTCGAGGATGAAGTGGTTGGCGGTGGCGACGATGCAGGTCAGGATGAGAGTCGGGTAGCAGAGGCCGCAGACTACGATGACGACTCGCTTCCAGGAGCCCGGGCGGAGGCCGGAGATGGGGAGGGTAGCAATTGTCAGCCCGATGAGGAGGGAGTAGCCAAAGTGCAGCGAGGGCATGGCGGCTGAGACGGTGTTAGCAAGGGTAAGACGATTTTCGGCGACAAGTACACTGGATAAGTGCAAGTACCAAAACTCACCATATTGGTTGCAGAACTTGTTAGTAGTCCAGACACTGCTCTCTCCAGTGCCGCTGTGAACCGAGTCCACAAAGCCGTAACTCTTGGCCTCGGCGGCATCCTCGCCTTCGTAGTTGGGGTCGCTCAATAGACGCGGGGGCATGCAAGGCCAGAGGGTGAAGACGAAGAAGGCGATCAGATTGCACACGGCCATGGCGCGTCGTCGAGACTCGTATAGAGCCGGACCGGCGGAGACAACGTCAGACCTCGCGCGGCCAGCAGCGACGCGGCCCTTGCGGGTGGTGGTGATGTAGTAGAGCATGACGAGGAAGAAGATGGTGCCGGGGATGTGGATGAAGGAGTAGATCCTGTTGACCCAGTGCAGCAAGGCGGGGTGGGCGAGGAACCATCTTTGCACGGGCAGTTCCCAGAAGATGAGTAGGCTCTGCTCGAGGTGGATGACCTGGAGGGCATGCTTGCGGGCGACGTTGACGGTGCCTTCAACGAGTGTGAGGGCGGTGATGGCGCGTCCGATCTGGTAGACCCAGTAGAGGTTTAGCCAGTACCAAGCTTCCACGAGGAAGGGGAACTTCTGGAGGACTCGGCTGACGAGGCGGTCCTTGAAGACGAGGGTGTTTGGAGTCGACACGATTTTGGTGTAACCGAAGAATTGGACCTTGCGACGACGGCGAGCAGGTTGCTCGTGAGCGGAGAGGGTGGGCGAGCTAGCGCTCCAGCCACTCATCAGGCTCTCGCTGGACTCGCGCTTCTTGCCCAGGTCATCGCTGCGCTTGTGGTTCGTGCCGCCGATGACTTTGCCCTGGAAGAAGTCGTAGTCCTTGGTGCGATTAAAGTAGGAGCCGCCGAAGAGCAGCGTCACCACGATCAGCGGCTCAAGGAACGCGCCGACGCCCATTGTTGTGGCTGGTGTTTGCGAAAGAGTCGAAGCAAACGAGGGTTGTGGCGATGTTTACGAGGGAGACTCTTGAAGGGCGTACGGCCGAGAGCCGGAGAAGCCGGGAGGAGCGTCGAAGGGTTGAGCAGCGGTCCAAGGTTGACCTGAAGGGAGGCGGAGGGAGGGAGAGATAGGGAATAGGAAGGGCGGTTTGGAGTCGGAGGAAGATCGTAAGAAGGGACAAGACAAGAGTTGGAGTCGGGGGAAGTTTAAAGGAGGAAGAGATAAAAGCCAGCTCGTCAGATGGAGAAGTTGAGGCGGACTTCTCGGGGGGGACGACCTGGAGTTTTGGAACTTGGCACTTGGAACTCACACGACCACGCGACAGCGGGTGGACGGGGGCAAGAGCAAGGGAGGGGGGGGGTGTCGAATACGCACTTACCCGGGTGCGACGGGAGGGAAGGATGGACTGGACTTTCTCGGGAGCCCTAAAATAAAAATAAAGCCATGAACCGGGTGATAATCATGGACGGCTTCGGGCAGCGAATTGCCAGCTCGGAGACTTGAAGTCTTGGCAACGCCTCGATGCGACTGGAACTGAAAGTCTCAAGGTATTAGCCCCAGTGGGGCACAGATCGCCGTGTGAATTTCAGCGCGGCGGGGCCTAAGCTGAGCGTCCGGGCATCTGACAGTTGCGGGAGTGAGGTGGCCAGTTGAAGGGGCGCCCAGCGAACGGAAAAGCAGGGCAGCCATCCAGTTATTGTTGACAGACATGAGCAAGATGGAATCGACCAGGGGGTAAGGTTGATTCCATATTGAAGAAGAAGAAATAAACCGGTCAGCAAAGTCAGCACCAAGCACTGGGAGCGAGTGCGAAACGGGGGCCCAAAAGAGGCTTACTACTGCGCGTGCTAGGCTACCCGTTGCGGGCGGTACTTTTAGGGTCAGACTTTGGTAGGGAGCGGGTGCGAGATTCCATGTAGTATTGAATCCATGGATGACAGCAATATGCGGCTCTAATGATGATGGCCGTGATACAGTATGGTAATAAGGTAAGGTAGGGGAGAATGGGCATCTCCTATCCATGCATCATGCGCACCAATTTGGAAACTCAAACATTTTTCAGTGTAATCTCCCAGCCTCGTCTGCGTTGACGTCGACGCACCTGATGATGGGGTCGTTTCGCCGTGACGATGATCCGATTCTGCGAGGGCGACAAGGAACATTTTCAGGAACATTGAAGCTAAATCAACAACAACGCCGTCGGGCAGTTTGTACACCCGTCTCCAATCTCGTCTCCTTTCCGCGTTGTTGATCATGATCCCGCACCGCACTGTTGCAAGTTGCGACGACAGGTCCATTTCTTCACCCGCAATCCCACTTTACCGCTCTTACGATAATTGCTCCGTAACTCATCCACGCCATTCCTTGTTGTGCCGAGGCTTGCGCGGCGGAAAAGAGAGAAAGACAGAGTCGGAGATGGTATTGAAGCGGCACCGTGGAAAAATGGTACATCGTGGAACTCGCGTGCGCGTGCACACCGGCATCTTGAGAAACCCCGATCCACCGATTTCGATCCACCGATCCCATGGATCCGTCCGGGACTCAATATTTTCTTTTGCCAGTTAGGTCTCTAGCTTCGTGCAACTTACCTTGCTGGGGACTAGCGTGCGGCAGGCGGGTGAGGTGTCGTCGCAATTACCGTTGGAGCCGCTTCACTGACAGCCAAGTAGTGAAGTTTGCCGTGTTGCATGAGTTGTCGGCTGGCTGTAATTACGTCGACTCCATCTTGAAGGTGTTGATGTCTCCTACACCTGCTGTAGTTTCTGTTCATGTCCTTTGTCGCAGGATGTCCCGGCGACCCGGATAGAGCTGGAATGGGGCGTTATCGTTGTTTTTCAGGTCGACGGTGAGCAACGAGAGTGAGCGCTAACATGGCTCCATGGTAGACCTACGCTAAATGACACTTACCGGCATTCAAGGGTCATTAGTCGCCTTAGTCACCAAACAAGGCTTCTCGCTCGCTCTCGCTGCGACGTCGCGATTCCGGCTCCGTCAGCTGCGTTATCAATCGGCTCCGTTGACGCCGACGACGAGGCCTACGTCATTATTGTCAACGGTGTAAATTAAATTGCTTTTACCCAAAAGTCCATTGTCGTATGTTAGGCGTCAAAGTCATCCCCAAGAAACACCAGTACGTAGCCCTAAATCTAAGGTATGCATGTTTTGTGGTAGTTTAATTTTCCATCACCGTTGGTAATTAATATCGAGTGAAACCAGTACCACACTTTTATCCTTTTTCATACTAGACTGACCTTGCCCTGTGGAAATTTGATAAGCGTTGCTGTACTTCGTACTTTGTGTACCTACGCAGGAGGCCAAGAGGTGGCGTCAAATCGTCTTTCGACGATGCATGATAAGATAACAAGGCTCAATCATGTGGCTCCTCAACCCTCCTTGTTGACATCCGAGCTATCCGAACTGTCGACCATCCACCTAGGTGCCAATTTTCAAACCAATATGGTAGATATTCTCGGCTTCCTTCATAAACTCCAGTGTTTACTATTAAACATAAGTAACTACTAGTACATCTTGGAACTTATGTTTGTTTCAATCGTCTCCTCCAAATTTGACCCTGCACGCTTTAGTGAATGCATCCTTTGTTTTACGACCTGACATTGCAGGACTGCCGCATTAATTATCCCATGTTGCTTAAAACTAGTTTATTTACAATTCGGTTTGCTGTGTGGTCTTTCCTTTTCCTTTCCAAGTCTGAGACTAATAAGGGGCTATCCTGGCTGTACTATACTGTAGGTAGGGATAATTAAAGTCGTCGTTGGCTGCCGCGTATGTCGCACGTCACTAATAGAGAGCCGCGTAAGTCTGTCTTCTGAGTGCTTAGCCTCTCGGCAGATGAATTTAGCGGCTCTCTCATGACTATGAGCTTTTATTACCTACTAGGGTGTGTGTGTGTTTTCTTCCATTGTCGAGTATGAAGTTGCATTCAGGGGCAGTCAAAGGGCACTAACCATTATGGATGTCACAGCAGGAGGTCACCACATCTAGTACTTCGGCTTCCACGTGCTTTCGAGACCTTATCTCAACCTCATCCTTACACCTTCAGTTCGGCTCAATCACCACGGCGATTCAACGTGAAATCCAAGGCATACCATGTGTTTATCCTATCTAATGAATAACTCCTATTCGAACGGAAGCACTTGGACATTTGGTTGTTTCCTTCTGCTCGACCACCAAGTCTGCAATACTCTCGACGCCAAATGACAAACCTGATGTGTATCAAAACCCAAAGCTCATCCGCACTCCGCCGAGACCCGATCCAAGCGAACCAAAACCTCAGTATCACCAGCCGACTCCAAACCAGCAGAGGCATCAGCGATTCTCACCCCGGCAGCTCTTGAGGAGTGTTTCCCCGACTCTCACCAATCGACATAGCAGCCCCCGGAACCAACGAAGGCAACTCATGCACTCTCCGATCCCGATATCCCCTAAGAGTATCGCCGTCCTTCTCAACTGCGGACCCCCAGCTATTATTTACCTTGGTTTTCCGCCGTTTCACTACGTAAAAGGAAGTTGCCAATGCTGCCAGGCCTAGCACTCCCACGCCCACGGCTGCACCGATGCCCGCCTTGGCCCCCGTGCTCAACCTGCCGACGGAGCTGCTGTTTTTGACATAATTCCCTGTCGTTGCTGTCGCTTTTGCTTCTGTTGAAGTTGGTGACCCTTCTTTGATGAACGTGGGCGACTCAGTTGCGATGGTCATTGTAGCCGGCCTCCTCGTCGCCGTTACAGCAAGCGTCGTCGTCGCGGGACCCTGCAACCCGAGCGTTGTCTGGCTGCGTTCCATCGACGATAGCGCAAAGCCCGCGCTGTTGATGCCGCTATCTTGCGCGTCCTTGTCTCTATCTCGGAGGTTGAACCAGCAAGTAGAAGCCGTGGTGTTGAAGTCGACAAAGACGATCTGCGATCCGTTGTTCCCCGGCACGTTGTCCCAGCGTTTCTCTACACAAATTCAGCATCCATCACTCGTGTTGGAAACGCGCAAGCTTTGACTTGGTCGTGACTTACTTTGGGCTAGGATACCCTCCTTGCCTTCTTCCCAGCAAAAGACAAGTAAGCTAGCCGACTTGAAATTCGTTGCCCAGCTCACGTTGACCGAGTCCTTCTCGTAGAATGTGAGTCCCTTCTCGGCCGGATATGTGAAGCCGGACCCCTTGTTCTTATCGCCCCTGAGAGCTACTGTATATTGCAGCAGGAGCAAGGCCGCCGCGAGCGGCCATCTCGTTAACCATGATTTCATATTGGAGATGTTGCAATTTGAACGTGTGTGTAGAGGATTAAATCGACTGGCAAGTCTCTGGACACAGCCGCTCATGTTCTTGACCCATCGACACAAACGAACGGAATCACGTAGAACGAAAAGCATCATGGGGGCACGAGTGTAAGGGATGACATGAAGGGATGCCACGCGAGCTGTGTTACTCACTGTCAGCGCACCTCTGACTATGAGTAGCCTTCCTATGATTTCCACCTGAGCTTCCATTCTTTAGGGCTAAACACGGCTCGATATGTTCCACGATTTGCCATGTGCGAGCTCAACAATAGTGTTGATACAGCCCAGCGCCCTCTATCCCGAGATCATTTCCCTTACTAGTGCGCTCCTCCGTCCATCGCCATGACAAACATCATATGATAGGATTGGTCCTGTCAAGGATTGCAATTATCGGATCTTTTGTGTGTCTATAATCGACGGTTTGAGTAATGCTATTTGCATCTATCATCTTACCTTACTGGTGGTTGTTCAATGAATCAAAGTCCGTTACACAAATTCCTTCGAAAGTGCGTGATGCATGGCATCTAACCAGGATCCCAAACGCACTCTTAGACTGTGCCATCACCATGTGGGCATCTCTAAAATGATGATTGCCAGCGCTTTAGAAACCACCTCGACACTTACAATCACTTACGAAACTTGACTTTGTCTCGAAATAAATGTTTACTCTGATGTATTCATGTACTTATCTATTAGCCAAGGTTGGCGCAGCCCTTGATGGAAACACCCGTTCCCACGTCAAAGTACCGTACCCTGTACAGACCATGACCCCTAATCCAACGAAGCATGATTTACTGGTATCACAAGCATTGTACAAAAAACAGCTCCCAAACACCCCAACTTTAAAATACCATCTCGTCCTCCTCCACCATCCTCCCCAGGATCAAGCTCTGAATCACCAGCTCGTCGTCCAACACGCGGATATTCCCCATCGTCGGCTCGGGCTGCGCCGCGGCCGTCCGTCGTCGTTTCTTCGCACCACCAGCGGGTACCGTCGCCGGTGGTGTCAGGACAGCCTCGACGGTACCGGTGCCCTTGTCAATGTACAGCCAGTCAAAGGGGCTGCCGGCCTCTTGGTGCCGCAACAACGCCTCGCGGGCCTGCTGCGTGGAGAAGACGCGTGAGATGGACGGGCCGAGGACGGTAGCTAGGAATATATACGGCTCCTTGGCCTCGCTGCGGGCCTTGCGGGAGTCCACAACGACAAGAACGCGCTGCCCGTCAAGCAAACGGGGCCGCTGGTCGATGACCTCGGCGAGGCGGGCATCGGCAGCCGAATAGGCGGGAAGGGTGCGCGAGCGGATGGCGTTGCCAAGGACAGCCGAGGCGCCGGCGCAGAGGACATAGGGCTGCCAGTCGACGATGGCGGCACGGGTGAGGCAGGCTGTGATCCACTGGTGGGCGAGGCACGGGAGACCCAGGGCGAGAGCCTGCATATACTTGGCCTTGCGGGAGTGGCTGTCGGCGATAAGGGCTGTGAAACCGCACTGCGCACTGGTCTTGGTGAGTTGAAGGGCATCCTCCTGGTCGATGACGGGGTTGGCAGTGCTCATTATGGGCGAGTGCTCGAACATCTCTTGAAAGCCCTCGCCGAGAATGGTGCCACCTGCCTGGGTGATCTTGGTCTCCAGCTTGGTGCGTTCCAGAGGCTTTACGCGGTTCTGGAAGGAAATGGCGAAGACCATGCCCTCAAATAGCCGACACGTCCGCAGAGCTGGGGCGAGGCTCTGTCGAAAGGATCTGCTTGCTTTGCTGTGCACCATACTCTTCTCAAGGGCACTAGCGGAAGGAGAGTGGTGTAGCTCGTCGGTCGAATCTGACCCGAGATGAGGAGCACGCCTGGCCATTCTGGCTGCCCTCGTGACGGGTTGTGGCGATTCGGACTTTGCGCCGGAACGGGTAGCCCTTTTGCGAAGGCCTTTGCCCCCACCGGGAGAGGGCAAATTGACAGACTCAGGTCGTTCAGAGACGGGAGAGGCTTGGGTCCCGGGCGTAGTCTTGGCGGATAGGTTCGGTGTCGTAGAGAGAATGCTGAGACTGGATGATGTCGGAATTAAGGGGCCATGGGATCGTGTGATAAGGGGCGTGGTGGGGCTTGCTTCGTTGCGCCGTGAGCGAGTGGTCATCGGAGGGGGTAGTTCTGGGCGTGAGCTCCGAGGTGATGCCCTCGAACCTTGCGGCGTGCTATCTTGTCCATGTTCATCAGGCTTCCCCTGGCTTGGAACACCCTCGGCACTTTGCTCTTGGTACGCAGGGACAGCCACCGTCTCTCGAAGAGGTGACGAAACACGATCTGACTTGGAAGCACCTTCGCCACTTACAATATCGGAATAAGAGGAACTGGGAAACGGTTTCAGTCGCCTTTGTCTTGACGCGCGACCGTACGTCTTTGCGTTTTTGCGGCGTACCAGTGGTAGCGACGAAGGCTCCGATTCCTTTGTCAAGCTCGACCCAGGCTCCTCTTCTTCCATGATGAGGCTCGGTAATTCAGGCTCTTCAACTGGCGGTTCGTCTGGTGTAGCAGTGAGTGGGAGTGACGGGACCGGACTGGTAGCTGGTATCATCTCCTCCTCCACGTGTGCCCTTGCCAGATCGACCTCCATGGTGATATCGCCCTCTCGATCAACTTCCTCTGTTGCATCGGCGGAATCCCCTGGTGTGGCCTTTGTCGACTGAACGGAAAGGGTCTCGGGGAGAGTCTCATTCGATGGTACTAGACCTTTTTGCGAGTCGCCGACAATAGGAGGGATAGACTCAGCCTTAGAGAGGTCAAATTCATTCCTGATTGCGTTGGTGGTGACGTCCGACATGACTCTCCTCCTCTTCCGCCTAGGCGGGTCGCTGGAATCTTGCCGTGCTTTGGGTAAAAAGCTCACTCGTTCCATTTCCTCAGCAGCCTTGGCCCGTCTTCGATCTACTTGTTTTCGGCGCTCCATCCGTCGCACCGCGTCATCATCGTCACTGTCTAATTCCAAGTTGAGAACGAGTGATTCCCCATTCGTCTTCCGTTCTTGTGATTTCTTCATTGGCTCATAATGGGCTAGAGGGCCATTGTTGCCGGAGGACCGCGGCGCTGGAGCCCGTGGTGTACGTCCAGAGGATGGAGGAGACTCGGGAATGACATCAACGCCAGTAGAACGGCTGTTCAACGGTGTTTTGGCTTCCTCTCCCAACTCAGCATCCCTGCCCCGAGAAGAAGTATCTAGTACTTCGTGTAGTCTCTGAGGACTGGACGTCCGAATATCAGTTGGCGATGACACATTGGCACGATTCTTCAATGGCGAGGTCTCGGCAATGTTGGGCGAGATGGAGTGGTGAAAGATGTTCGGGGAAGGTCGTGAGGAGGTGGGACTGATTTTCTTGATGGCCGACGAGAATTGGGTCTGACCAAAGAGCTGGCTACCAGCTAGAGGGGCGGCGATGGTCGTTTTCGTAGTGGCGAAGGGGTTTCTGGGAAGGGCCGGGGTTTCGAAGGCTGCGCCGTGGCGTCTATGGGGTGTGTAGGCGTTGCTCGAATGCTGCTGTGATGTTCCGTCGGGCACTCTCCAGTCGCCTCTAGTGTTCTCAAAGCCTGCGTCCTCGGAGATCTGGGATGACGGTCGGGCGAGCTCGCTCAGACCAAAGTCGACAGCCCCAGTGTCGTTGTGCTGCAGCGTGCGCTCGTTGGAAGTCGTTTGCGTGTGTTCGTGGATAGGACTTGAGGGGACTAAGTCGATGTACTCGCTGTAGTCGCGGTCACTGTTGACTTGTGTCGGTGTCTGTTGGGAGAAGTCCATTTTCTTGGTCAGCGCGAGAGCCGCGATCGGTCGGGGTCTAGGGACGTCGCTCGGCCGTTCAGGTGCATCGTCTTCGTCTTGTGCTGTTGCGGTGCGTGGGTTGCCATGACCAACACGCGTGAAGACAGCTTCTTGGACGATATGAACCGCGTCGCACGGCGCGCATGGTCCAGAAAGTTCACGGTGCTCGAGGCTGTTCGAGTCCGCTTGATTCACCGGGATGTTTATATCGGCGCCGTCATCTGCGGCCTCCTGGAGCTGCAGCCTTCTTTGCTTTTTCTGAGGCGTCAGTGCCACCCCAGTAACTTGCCCCAGTGCGGCGGATCGCGACCGGGCCTCGGCGGCGGGGCTTGGACGCGTTGAAGGTGGGAGCGCGTCTGCGCCGTCGGTCGCCGCAACCTCAACTTCACCGTGCTGCTCGGGCAGTAGCGTAATTCCAGACGATTCAATGGGTGTTTGCACCACAGTGAAGAGGGCGTTTGATTTCTGCGGGAAGCTCCCAGGCGGTGGCGAGCTCCTGAGCTGTGTCCAGCCGTCAGTTTGTCATTGTCAATGGAGCAGCACTGCCCTGGCGGCAACTTGGAGCTGCACGTTAAAATGGGTACGTACCGTGCCGACGCCAAATTCGGCCTTGTAGGCCTCGAGAATGGCCTGGCTGTCCTGCGACTCATGGCTGCCTTGCAGTGCCCTTTTCTCTGCCTTAGCCAGCGTCTGCGAGCGTGTCATGGCGCTGGAGATTGCAGCATTTCGGACGCGGTGAAGTTGTCACTGCTGAGTCGAGATGCAAAGAAGAGGCTCTGCTGCTCTAAGGTAATTAAGCCAGTGGAACCACGAACAAAGAGTTTAATCGCGCCGGTGACACGGACGCACGTGATACCCTTCCCATGGACCATCCACTGACCCCACCACCAACTTTCATATTCCTCCACCATAAGTCAACCTCTCACGCACTACACCCAAAGCAAGCACACTCATTCAGGCTTCTTCCCTCCCCTCCCATAAAACAACCCCCCCTCACAAATTTCATCAACAACCATGTCAAAGTCCCAATGAGGACGAATCACTATATCATATACACTGACAAGGCCAAACCAAACGTCGTTGTGAAGGCGGAAACTCTATGGATCGATAACAAGCCGTTCGTTCCACCATCAACGACGACTCAAACCAACAATGACCTCAATCGCGAGCACAGTTATCTACATGGCTTGATAATCACCAGCACATCACCAAATGTTTCGGCCTCGTCCATGACCGTAATGACAACCCCAACCCGTTGAAGCTCGAACGTATGCCTGAGGGCAATCTGCGGTACTTCATTGAGGAGGCAAAAATCCCCTCGACGTGCCAGCGCCTGGAGATGACCCATGCTATTGCCAAGGCCATCGTACACCTCCATTCTTGTGGCGTTATCTGAGGAGACCTCTCCACTCGATATTCCTTGTCTCAATGACGACAGCCTCAAGAATTGTGACTTTGGTAGTTTTACTCTTGAGAAAGTGTATCCCCAGTTCGGCAGGCATACATACGAGCCGGGCTATCGTTGCAAGAGGACGAAGTACTCACAATGCCCATGATGCAACGGGAGTTGTACGCCCTTGGGTCGGCTATTTACGAAATCACCGAGTGGAATTTCCCATATGCGGGTATCAGCGGGGAGATTTCGGACATTGCTGAGACCGTCACGACGCCCGTCATATGGGACAGCAATATTGCTCCTGACATTATCACGCGGTGCTCGAACTTTGGATACAACTCGGCAGGGGCCATTGCAGATGATTTAGCTGCTGTCTTCGAGAGGCTAGGCTTCAAATGAGTCAGGCACACATATACGACCACAAGAAGTAGATATGCTTCTCTCCCGACAAGCTCATTGTTAGAAAGTTCAGCAATCGAGCCGGCAACCTACCAACAGCAGCAAAGCCTCGCTCAAGTATAGCATTGGGGGCAAGAACCGCTGCGTTTGTAAGAACCCATGAGGATCTTGCTTGGCTTGAGGTTAGGACATTTTGACGCCCCAGCCTTCCCGTGGGCACATCTCTCCCCGATGGGATACTCCGTTTTGGTGACTACATGCTTACACTTCGAGTACATAGCAGTAAGGTTGTAGTAGCCACACATCGTTGCAGTGGTAAGGGAAACAGCTGTATCGATGGCTACTTAGCTTTTCGACTGGATCACCGAAGTCTAGTGCGAGTCTTACGCATCTGCACTGCCAATCACCCCAGCCAAAACACCACCGTCATGCAGCCTCCCGTCACACCACGCACTTCCGCACCTTTGCTCGTACGCATTTGTACTGACAGAGAAAAAGCAGCGCATCTTATGATCTACCATTAGCATGATCACCAAGAGGGTCTCTCTCATATGAAGTAGGTAGAACCGTCTTATACTATTACATATTCATTGCTCATGTCAGTGTCGGCGTGAGCTGTACCTCAATTCACTCACATCTTATGGTGCAATAGCTACTGAACTCTCACCTCCTGCCATCTCGCAGCGACGGGAAACTCTAGTCTTACCATCACGGGGCGCTACAGACGCTGAGCGACATGTATGAGACCGACTCCGCGCCCGACCACGGCTCCCAAAGCTCAACCTCGAAGCGTGATCGCTCTCGCGGCTCCGTCGATCGAAGTAGTGGGAAGCGGCGATGCGTCGGTGATGATGTCGAACACAGTGAGAAAAACAATGAAGAAGACAAGGACGCCGACTGCGATGCTTGGTCTGTTGCTGCGTCGGCAGGTGATGATTTGGGTAAACCGGAAGATCTCCCCAACGTCGATCTTGACGAGTTGGATTCGGTAAAACCGTAAAGAGGGCTCAAGAGCGATGCAAATCCCTGCTCCAGCCAAAATTGAGATAACGGCCCAAAGGCAGCATTAAACATCAAGGAGATGACGTTATGACGAAATTAGTTGCATATAAATCTTCATTCATCAAGTCAGGTCAAGTCAGGTCAATGGTATATCTTGTATAAACCACATTCAATTGAGTTAAACAGAGGTACCCTCCATAATCCCGGTCAATGTCGCCGCTCCAGTTACCACCGATATTATTCAACAACTATCCTACTGAGCAAAAGGCGCTTTAGGAAGTCGAGTGAGGCATCCATTAGACCTGAAGGTAAACCAGGTAGCAAGTATCAGAGTAGACACGTCAAGAAGCAAGCAAGCTTGAAGAACTGTCAAAGAAAATAAAACTACGGATTGACTAAACTATATTCTCACACCTCTTCTTAACATGACGACCATGGCCATCACAGCCATACTGGCGATCGTTCTATAACTGAAAGTGGCTGACTGATGGGCTCTGTCAAGCTCTCAGTGGGTTGATCTTTAGAGCTTGTCTGATGATGGTGGAGTAGTGCAAGCTGTAGCCCCAGCAAGATATCTTCCCACAAGTTACCAATTCTACTCCTCAGGAGCATCTATGACACTGAACCCAGGCCACATCACTGATATTAATCAATTTCCCTGAGTACTGCAGCAATTCAGAAACAGCTAAGGTTTCATTCTTCTCACCATCATATTCCCCCCTTATGAGCTCAATGACACTCCAACTTCACATTCCAACCTGCAAGAACTCCGAGCGAACAAAGTATCTGCCATTTTCCGTAGATTCGGCAAAGCATACGGGGAAAAGAGTATTGGCTGTGCCAAGATGTTGTCAGAAGAGAAAGGGGACGCAAGATCGTGCGAGGATAAATGAGTATGTTGGTTGAAGGCAAGGAAGCTGTTGAGATAAAGTTACAAACAGATGAAGGACACAGGGGCTAGGCCAGGAAATACCGATGTTCTGATTTGATCGTGAAATGTATAGCAACGGTTCAAGAACTTCTTGGTTCATTTTTTTGTTGCCTGTTCGCGACTGAATGATTGATCTCCTCGCTGCATTTGGTCTTTCTTATATCCGACTTGAAGCAAGCGATCGTGCTTCACGCCAGTACCCAATATTCACCTCTCTACGGCAGGCATGCTGCATTAAAAATGTACTGGTTGAACGAGTTGGTTCTTTTGAGAACGACATGGCTAGATAACCCTACTTACGATGAATATCTTTGGATGAGCATCTTGTGAACATTCTTATACTAGATGCTCTCCTGTCTGGAGGAGTTTACTCTGTGTCTCGATACCATTGACCTAGAGTGATAGATCAAGGGGCTTCAAACCAAGGGACCGCAGGTAACCTCGTGGCCTAAAAGGGGCCAAGTCTGGAGCTTTGGACATTGGCTTCCTAGTCGGCGAGGAAAGGTCTGTGCCTGATTATCTCAACGACTGTTTCTTGGGCATGGACAAGAGTGAAGTCTGTACTCGGCCTGTGTGGGTTGTGTGCTAGGGTGTTCGCCCTTTCGCCATCGTTGTCGTCGTTTTAACGGCATACCAAGTTTGAACGCGGGGAGACTCAGGGGGGCGGGAAATAGGCTGGTTTTCCCCGACACGAAACCCTTCATCATTGAGAGGAGGTTGCTTCCGTCCCATTTATAGCCACAGCCAGCGGATGGATGAAAAATGCGGCTCGTGCAAGAGGCATGGCTTATGTTTGGGCATGGTGCAAGAAATGCTCCTCTGCAAGCGATGGAATAACCTCTGCATGATGCAGTATGGATTTACGATGGATCCTATAGATAGCGCCAAGTAAAACTGAATATGAAGCCCCAAGATCAGTAGTCCCAATCATCCTCGTCTCCCCAGTCACCACCAGAATAATCTGCCGCCGGCGCTTTCTTGGCCCATTTATCCTCCACGCGCGCCTGTCCCACCGGGGCCTTTTGAGGGGGGACGACAGGCTCAGGACGGCTGTTCTGTTGGCTGGGTAGGCCGCTTGTGGCAGGGCTGGGCGCCTTAGTAGTAGAGAATAACGGCGCCGGGGCGATTTTGGGATCTTGCGTTGGCTGCCTTGCTGGGGCAATTTGGGGAGGAGGTTGCTGAGAGGAGAAGTTGGCACTAAGCATGGCTTTTCCTTGGGAACTCGGGAGCCCCTGATTAGATGCTGGTGCTTGGTTGGGTGGTGGCGCTGGACTGTTCGATTGCCGATGGATGACAGGAGGGCTCTGATTAGATTGTCGACCCTGGCTTAACGGTGGTCCTTGAATCGGCGGTGGCCCGTAGTTCTGAGGAGTTGCTATTCCTTGTATAGCTGGTCCTTCTGGGTTCATCGGTGGTCGTCGACTTCCCGGAGCTCTTTGATTGAACGACGGCCTTTGTTGCATAGGTGGGCCTTGATTTATCGGCGGTCCTTGATTATTAGGAGGTCCCTGGTTTTTCTGGTCCATCGGTGACCCGTGACGAGCCGGTGGTCTCTGGTTGTTGATCGACTGTCCAGTGCTTGCTGGAGGTCCTTGACTGTTAATCGAGGGTCCTGCATTTGATTGTGAACCCGGAACTCCACTCTGGGGCGCTCCAACATGACTCTGAGCCGGCTGGTTCCTCTCAAAGTCCTGTGATCTTCTCTGCACCTGAATGACCTGCGGCCTCAGCACAGGCTGACTCTTGGCTTCAGCGATTTCTATCGTGGAGACCGAACCTGCGTCTGAAACACTATCGCTTCTTTGCAAAGGAGCCAGCCCCGATGATGGTGTGCCGGTTCTCAATGGCGGGGGAGTCAGGCTCGGAGATAGAGGCGCTATGTTGAGAGGTGAAGAACCCACGTTCAGAGGAGGAGGCGCCACGTTCAGAGGCCGAGGAGCCATGCTTTGGTCGAGAGGCCTTGCTTGGGGTATACTTGGCCCAGACTGAGTGTTATTAGTGTCAGGCTGAGAACTGTCGCCGCCACCCCATCTTGTAGGTGGCAAGTTGGACGAAGACCCTGGCGTAGAGGGCCGCTGCTCTTCTGCTGTTGGGCCAGTCTTGGTATCACCCTTGAACCACTTCGTCCACTTGTTGTCCTTGTTCTTAGGTTCGGTATTATCCTGCCCCAGAGGAGGCACCGAATCAGGACGAATATCTTGAGGTGTAGCAGATTCTCGAGCCATGGGCAAATGCATTTGAGGATTCCTTTGCTGTTGGCCCTGAGGAATATGTACCTGCGGGGGTATATGTCCTTGTGGAGGCACTTGTCCCTGCAGAGGCATCTGTCCTTGTGGAATGACATATCCGTTGGGACCTGCTGGTTGCCTTTGAGGTGGCTGGGCTTGCGGTGGTGGCAATGTTCCAGGTGGAGGTTTCGCTCCGTATTGAATTTGACCCGGGACAGGCGCCTGCCGTGGAGGAAGTTCTCCCTGTGGAGGTCTCTGGAGCTGCTGTTGTACTTGCCCCTGCTGCCTCTGGCCCTGAGATATCTGACCAGGAGGCATTTGACCTTGGGCACTCCTTTGTCCCGGAGGAGGCCTGGATTCTTGTTGTATCTGTCCTTGGGGAGGCTTAGGAGGCATTTGTCCTTGTACAGGCTGTCCTTGTGCAGCCCTCTGTTTTTGCATTGGCATTTGTCCGCGAGGCGGTGCTTGTCCCTGGGGTGCCTGTTGCTGCGGTGCCTGTTGCTGGGACATTTGGCTTGAAGGAGGCTGCTGGCTTTGGGGAGGAACCTGTCCAGAATTTTGCCATCTCTGAGGGGGTATTTGACCTTGAGAGGGCTGCCCATGAGGTACTCTTTGGCCTTGAAAGGCCTGCTCATGCGGCGCCCGTCCATCCAAGGGGGGTTGAACTTGCGAAGGCATCTGAACGGAAGGCGGTTGTTCCTGAGAGCGTCTTTGCATGGAAGCCGGTGCTTGTCCTTTTGAAGGCTTTCTCTGAAGTTGCTTCTGGTTCTGAAAGGGTATTTGTCCCTGGAGAGGCATCTGTGCCTGAGGTTGTGACTGCCCCTGAGGAAACTGACCTTGCTGATGATCCGCCTGCCGCCCCGCTTGACCCATGAGCTGTCCCTGAGCTGGCATCTGCTCCTCCAAAGGCATCATGCCATGCTGTTGTCTCCCTTGTGCAGGATGCTGCATCATCACCGGACTAGACCGGCCCTCAGAGGTAGGACTCTGGCCCGGTCCAAGCTGCAGGCTCTGCCTCCGACTACTGATAGGCGAATAGTGCAATGAAGCCAGCGAGCTACGCCTTGTGTGCTGCGGCGACTGGCTTCGCGTCGAGGACCGCCTCAGGGGAGCATCTGGCTCCTCATGCTCCTCGATACGGCCGAGCAGGTGACCTGGCACGGCGTTGTTTTGCGGCGCCATCTGCTGGGGCGCTGCCGGATGTATCTGCTGGCCTGCTGGGCCTTGGGTGGGCATCTGGCTTAGCGAATGTGATCTGTGAAGGCCTTGGAAGGACACATCCTGCGTGTTGGTGGAGGGGGATATCGCTCCCAACGGGGACTGGCCGATTGGATTGCGCTGCAGAACATTTGAGAGCTGCTCCGCCGGCGTCGAGTTCCGCTTCGCTCCGTCCTGAGCCCGTCCGATGGACTTCTTGCGCAGCTTGTTTTGCGCCGAAATAGCGTGGCCCTGGCCTCCCGAGTTCTGGATCGGGAAGTACGATGCTGGCTCTGGCATCGAAGCCTGGCCGGCGATGGACTGATGCTGCTGCTGTGTGCCCTGGGCTTGGGGCGGAGACATGGTGTAGGGGGCCGCGAAGACGGCGGCGTTGGAAGAGACTGAGGTTGCCGACGGCGGCGTCGGGGTCGGCCCTAGACTTGGAGCGCTGGACATGGGAGAAGGCGTATAGTTGGCGTTAGCGCTCTGAGCGAGCGACATGCCTGACGATTGACGGCGGGCGTGTTCCATGGGAGAAGGAGTCTGGATGGTCTGGGCAGAGGAAATACTCCCGGCTCGTGACTGCAGCGGTGAGACGGCCATGTTCGGGTCAAAGAACGAGTGTCGACGATCTCGCGCAGGAGGCGTCGGTTCCATGTCCGGTATTTGAGGATGGCTCTCTGGCGGAGTGACTGTTCGCGGTGGAGGTTGAAAGCCCGGCATTGTGTGATCATCTTGTTTGAATTGATTTCTAGGAAGTGGCTGCAGCGGAGGAACTGCAAAGGGCCCAGCCTGGCCCATCGGCGGGGGTGCTGTCGACGGCATGCCCTGCGTACGACCCTGATACGGGAGGGTCATAGCCTGTTGCGCCAGACCAGCTGCTTGTCGCTGCGCTTCTTGCTGCTGGACGAATGACTGATATTGTCCAGAAGCCATCGATGGCATCGCGCTCGCAGGCCGAGCAGGTTGCTGGGTCGGAGGTTGTTGTACCGGCATATGAAAGGCCGTCTCCTGCACGGGGTAGGGAAGATGATGTCCTGCAGCCAATGAAATCGGTTTCGGCGAGGGCGGCGACGGTTCTGAGACCATTGAAACCGGTTTCTGTGAGGGGAGTTGTTCCGGCACGGTGTTGACCCGCTGGATGCCCATGCGTGGCTCTTGCTGCTGGTGAGGAGCCGGAGTCATGGACGGGGGATGGCGGCCCTGCGGAGGAG
Source organism: Stylonectria norvegica (assembly GCA_014621405.1). NCBI lineage: Eukaryota > Fungi > Ascomycota > Sordariomycetes > Hypocreales > Nectriaceae > Stylonectria > Stylonectria norvegica. The sequence goes on along the minus strand of JAANBC010000479.1, from coordinate 2,342 downwards.
GCACGTAGCCGTGGCCTTGAGGCTGCGGCGGTGGCGAGGGCATGTTTGGGTTGAAGGACTGGAGCTGGTCTGGCTGCGAGGGCCTTCCGCGTGCCGGGCGTAGAGCAGAGGGATACTTGGTGACGCCGTGGGATTGCCGCTGGTCTTGGCTCTCGACGGCACCGAGACTGGGCGGTCCTGGAGGTTGGAGGGTCGCTGGCGAGGATGAGGAGGGTTGGAAGGCATTGCTCCTCGCGGGTTTGAGTACCGAGGGAACATGCGATAAGTTGCCCTGTTGGGCCATGGCTACGGCCGCAGGTGGCCTGTTGGCATTGTTCGTGGCCTCAAGAGGCTCCTTGGGTGGAACTCTGGGTGGCGACAGCACCGCAGGATGATCATACTGACTTCCAGCAGGGCTCGTCTTGGACGGCGTGCCCATCATTAGCGATGCTTCGCGTTGTAGTGATGTCCGCCTGTCTCTCTGATCGCTGTCCCGCATCGGCGTCGACGTCCTGGGAGCGTCTAGAGTTGCCATGCCCGGCTGGTATGCCTGATACATGCCTGCCCCCTGGTTGCTAGCCGGAGGCGTCCTGCCTGTCCTCAACGGCGGCGTAGTCTCCGGCCTCCTCTCCTCTCTGGTCACTCTCTCAGGAACCCTAACCACAGGCTCCGGTAGTTTCTCCGCCGTCCTCGTTTTCTGCTCCACGGGGATCGTCGTCTCCGGCAACTCGGCATAGCCCTGAGGGACCGCCGTCTCGATAGGCGCCAGCACCATATTATCTGCCATCTCAACGGGGTCCGGGTTCGTCTCCACCCGGGCTGGGGCCGTGTCGTAGGTGGGCATCTCGGCTACGATGCCGACGGGGTCGAACTGTCGGAAGGGCTCTTCGACGGGGAGCTCGTGCGGCATCTCGCGGCTGTCGAGCTGATGCACCACGATGGGCTCTTCGCGGACCGTAGCAGGGACGGTGAGAGCTTCACCCGTGTACGGTTCGTTCTGACGACACATTTCGCTATTTCCCACCTGCGGTGTCGTCCGCTCGCTAACAGCCGGGCTGACGCCTTTCGCGGGGCTCCGTTCGACACGGTCTTGGATACCGCCGGCGACGACCCTCCGCGCCGCCTCCTCCTCCTCCTCGGCCAGGGGGCTCACGTCGTTGTACGTGCCCGGGCCGAGAAACATGAAGCTCTCGGGCTGGAACATGGCGTCGCCGCCAACGTCGGCGTCGTCCTGCCAGACATTGCTAACGGGCCCGCCCGCGGCCGACATGCGGCTCGTCCAGGCGTTATTGCTACCGGTAATGCTACCATTGTTGGCGGCGGCGCTCCTCGACGCGCGTGAGCCGCCGCTGGTGCTCGTCACGCGCTTGACCTGCTGCTGCGACTCGAGGCGTTCCTCGGGCGCCAGGATGGGGGCCGGGGCCGCGGCATCGATGTAGTCGGGGAACTCGTCGCCCTCGGAGGGGAAGTGGTATTGAACGTGGCCGGTGGGTTTGTACTTGTAGAACCAGCGCTGGCCGTCGTAGTCCCACTCCCAATTCGCGGGGAGGCCGACCATGGTTTTGTTACGAGCCCCTTGCGATCGGGCGTTGGTCGTATCGTGTCCTCGAGGCTCAACTCAGGCGGCAGCAGCGACCTGCATCCTACGAGCTGGTAGGGAGTTGGAGGTGTTTGGTTGTCGGTTGCGGCTTGGAAGCTCGGGCAAGCTCGGGTCGTGGTGGTGATACATGCAACAAGGCGACACGTTCGAAGGGGACAGGTTTTCGCGTCCCCGTTCCCAGAAGACTTCTCGTTTCCTCTGAACAGGGGAATGAAGCAAAACAGAAGAAAACAACATCCAATGTCAAAGACAGCCTACAAAGGGCTAGGGTATCCAGCTGCTCAGCCTGACGGCTTATGGGCAAGGCAACACACCGGGCAAGCTCCCCCGCCTAACCGCTACGGCAAGCAAGCCATGATGCGGCTGAGCAGCTTGGCGCCACCCTATTGGTTGTCATGTACACATAAGGAGCTACATGTAGGTACTAGGCAATCTCGCACCGGGAGCTTGTGTTAGTGAAATTGAGGGACGGGAGTCCGAGGAACCCCATAGTCCTACGGAAGACCAAAGCTACACTTGTTTCAAAATGAAAATCGACCACGAAAACATCCCTACAACCACCCTAGGGGTCTCTTAATAATAGGCCCTGTAGCAGCCACAGCGAGGCCCCTGTAGCAGCCACAGCGAGGCCCCTATAGCAGCCACAGTGAGGCCCCTATAGCAGCTATAATAAGGCCCCTATATCAGCCACAGCGAAGCCACTATAGCAGCTATAGTAAGGCCACTATAGCAGCTATAGCAAGGCCTCTATAGCAGCTATAGC
>JAANBC010000478.1:0-24761 GCA_014621405.1 Stylonectria norvegica | reverse complement strand
AAGATGCTCCGCACGACCAAGTATGCGCCGGAGGAGGTGCGGCAGAGCCTCGACAGGCTGCCGGGCTCGAGGCGCGGGGAGGGCGGAAACGGTCGAGGCGCACTGAGATACTCGTCCTCGAGGCAGGGGAGGAAGTGTCTCTGACGAGTGAAGGCGTGTGGCAGCCTGGGCTAGAAGTGCGGCCCAGCTCAGGCGCAAAAGGCGCTTGATTTTTGCGGGAGTTTGATTTTGAACGGGGCATCTTCCCCCTTTTTTGGCTTCCGGAAACATATCTACAAATATCACCTTCTTATGACGACAGGAGTTTGGGTGGGAATATCACTTTCATATACAGGAGTTGATCAAGGAAGCAACCAGGAACTGCTTGATGCAATAATGATAATAGCTATTCTTTTCAAACATGAGCGCCCCTGATGCAGTGAAGACTGCTATGAAAGTCGATTTCTCTGAAAGCAGTGTTTCTACTAAGCTAGGATGCAAAGCCTCAGCCTAGGGTATCATCCAGCGGGCCATCCAACTCACCCTCCTCGTAAGCCCTTGTATTAGCTTCCTTGACACAGAGAGCCGCCCATGCCGTTTCGCTATAATATCCAGTCCAGATTTCCCTTTGAATGTCATATTCCTTCACATACCCTTCTTTCCCTTCACTTCAGTTGCTTCAAAATCGCGGTCAAGAAATCCTCAAAGCTTAGGGTAATGTAGCCATCGCGGTCGTCGTCATACTTCTTGAAAACATCCGTCATACGCTTAAGAGAGATGCAGCTTTGGACGAACAGGTCGAAGCTCATGACGCCCTCGTTGCGCTTATCATATGTGTGAAAGAGAATCTCGACAAACTGAGGGGATAGGCGATAACGGAAGGCGACAAGGGCGTTGTTGAACTCGTCGAGGGAGATGTTACCACTGCGGTCGACGTCGAAGCGGTCGAAGAGGGTGCGCCATGAGGCTAGGAAAGACCAGAGCCCGCAGAACTCCTCGAAGCCGATGGTGCCGCTCCGGTCCGAATCGAACATTCTAATCATCATCCGTACCGTCTGCGCATCAAAGGCCGTCCAGTCACCGTTTACCAGGGCCGCGGACAGCTCGCGCTCCGAAAGTTGACCTCTGCCTGCGGGGGAATCAGCACTCGTACACTTGTCATGACGGACACAGCCGAGAAGTCCATGATATCATGGTCCGCTGAACTCACCGTCCTTATCGACAGCTCTGAACAGTGGGAGCAATGTAGAATCGGGTCGGAGCCGTCCGGGGCTCCGGGGGCTGGTGTAGGTGGCGGTCGGGAATTGGGAGCTGGTCGCCCATGTGTCATGGGTCTGGTGCCCTGGACCGGAGGCGGCGACATATGGCCGTAGCTGCTCTGGGGCGCCTGGTTTGAATAAGAGTCGCGATGGGCAGGCGGAGGATGGTCGTATCGCTGCTGCTGGAGTGGCGGCGGCTGCTGCTGCTGGTGGTATTGGGGTTGTTGCTGCTGATATTGCGAGTATTGCTGGTGTTGTTGAGGGGGATACTGCTGCTGCGGTTGGGGAGGAGACATGCGCTGCTTCTGGGGCGGCGGTGCGGCGCCAGGTTTCTAGAGATGGCGAAGGGGAGTCAATTTTGCTGTCATGCAGAGGCTGGAGGTTGCGCATATCAAGCAGGAGGGACATACGGGTTCGGGTTCGGCGAATCTGGTGCGAGGGCGGGCGAGTTAGCATGGCTGCTGTGACGGCATCGACATCATCGGGCTGGGGGACCCTGTTTCGCCATGGCGGGGAGTGAGGGGAGAGGAAGATGGAGACGGTACCTGGGCAGCGCATCCTCGTCGTAGGGTCTGTTGTACGCCATGATGTGGGATTCCAGCCGCGAGGGCGCGGCGAGATCGATTGTCTTTTGAAGCACGGAGGTCGTCGTGCGAGAGAGCAAAGAAGTTACGCGTCAGAAGAGGAGCTGGACTTGGGTCGTCGTAGGCTCGTCGTCGGTCGTCTTGGCTTCAGCGACAAGGGTAGGGGGGGTTGTCGCTGGGCGCGGGGCAGTGTTCGTCCGTCAGTATTTCGACACGCGAGCGAGATCGCAGAGGGTGCGCGCAAAAAGAAGACGGAAGGAAAGGTCGTTATTTTTGGTGATACGTTTAGCAGAGTGGGAGGGTTGAAGTGAGAAGAGGGAGAAGAGGAGTGGGTGAAAAAGAAGAAGCTGAAGAGCTGAAGAGCTGAAGAGCTGAAGATGGAGATGGAGCCGCATCTGCTGAGCCTCCTCCTTCCCGGGCTGTACCATCAGGTCCATCATCGGGCTCGAGGTCAGGCAGGAGCTGGCTTGGCTTGGCTGACACACATCAATCCACAGCCATGCGCCCCTCCAACCCTCCAATCCCTCCCCATTTATTGCCAGATTTCTACATGCTGATTGGACAGCCCTGCCAAGAGCCCTACGAGTCCAGGGGTCCACGGGCTGCTGTAGGGCACCTCTCCATGGATAGGCCTCATGAGCCCCCTTCCAGCGCCCCGACGCTCTGTGACTTCCCCGCCGTGAGTGCCCCGGCGCCCGGAAGCGAACCTGCCGGGTACCGCACCAACTCGGTCGGCGGCACCGTGAGGCTCCCGCTCCAGCCGGACGGCCTTGCGAGGCCGTGTTCGTGGCGGCCATCACCTCATCGCCAGCACTAGCCAGTGAGCATCCTGCAGTGTTTCAGCAGTTCTACGTCTGTTCGCATGGCTCCGTACTTGCTAGATCCCTTCGCTACTCATCTGTTGAACCTGTGATGCTCTTGGTTCGTGCATGTTGCGTACACTGACTCACAAGTCCCTTCACAAATCGCCCAGCCCAAAGCCCTCGTCCCACACAAACATCCGCTACACCATGACCGTTGACGACGCTGCACCAGAGTTCTGGTTGTACGGCTACGGGTACGCACTTCAACCCTCCTCTCCCCTCGCTCCCCCTCTCCGTTGAATATGATCTCGTGAACACAAAAGACCGCTCTGACTCGCTTACTGATTCATTCTCCTCGACATCTCAGAAGCCTGATATGGAAGCCCCCGCCTCACTTTGGTAAGCAGCGTCCTAGGTTGAGAGCCATTGCTGAAACCCATCCATACTGACACCCCGTACCAGATCGAAGGATCCCCGGCTGGGTCACCGGCTACGTCCGCCGCTTCTGGCAGGTCAGCCTCCCCGCAACTCCCTTCCCGCGTCTTAAAGCTGGTAGCTGACTCGGCCGCGCAGGCTAGGTAAATCAACAACGATCCTTCTTCGCGCGACACGGATGCGGTTGCTGATGCGTTGCCTCAGTGAGGACCACCGCGGCACCCCCGAGGCCCCCGGCCGCGTCGTCACCCTTATCGAGCGGTCGTATTGGGAGCAGCTAACAGACCACCACGACTCGGCCCCGGACCGCGTCTGGGGCGTCGCCTATCGTATCAAGCCGGACAAGGTCGCCGAGGTGAAGCAGTACTTGGACATCCGCGAGATCAACGGCTACTCCATCCACTACGCGCCATTCCAGCCCGCTGACGGCGCCGCCGCCATCCCGGCCCTCGTCTACATCGGGACTCCGGATAACGAGCAGTTCGTGGGACCGCAGGACCCACAGGACCTGGCCGAGCACATCTTCCGCAGCCAGGGACCGAGCGGCCTCAACCGCGACTACCTCCTCGAGCTAGACGCGGCGCTCGACGACCTCGCGGTGGACAGCGGCGATGTCCACGTTGGTGACCTTGCGCGACGGGTGAGGCTGCTGGTGCGGGCGTCGAGAGACTCGGAGGCGGTCCTGGATACGATACCTGCTGATCATGAATTCCGCAAGGTGAAGAGCACCAACGAGGCGGAAGAGATTGAAAAGGGGTCGTCGTCAAGGGGCAAGGGGAGCCTTGAGGCCTGAGCGGTTATATACCCACTGCCTCTATACTCGGCTCTTTGACCAAAAACGAATCAGATATCAGGTAGATGGCGTAGAGCAGCTCCCTCTTGTCGACTTCACACATGTATACATCTCAGGCGGCGGCGACGGGCAATCATTTCTCGCAAGCAAACGAACGGCGTGGCAACCAGCGTGGTGCAGGAAAATAAGAAAGAAATGATTGCGGTTCAGCTCATCAGAAGGATGCAGTAAAATAGGTAGGCAACGAAGACAGACGAATTCTGTCCCGGCCCCTGGCCCTTCCCTCACGGCATCCACAACAAACGTCATCAAATGGTTTCTGGATGTCTTCACCAGATTCCAACAGAAGTATCCGGGTATATCTTGCATCGAACATGCTCACCGATGCTTGATCTTCGTTCAGTCATACAAAGGATTCGCAGAGCCATCAGCGGAAATTCGTCGAAATCATAGATCCTCAGCGATCCCCCCTCTCAACCCTTCCCAAACTCCACGGTCAGAGAAGGCGCGCATGCCATGACTTTTCCGAGCTGCTTAGTATCCTCGGCCGCCCTGAGGGGCCTGGCCCTGGGGAGCCTGTCCAGAGGCATCCGAGTATCCGCCGTATTGGGGAGCTGCGTAGTCTGGAAGAGGAGGAGCGTCAGTAAAAGGTACGAGGCACGCGGGGACTGTCTTGTCTTCAGACGGATTCTGCTTACCCTGCTGGGGAGCACCACCGTAGCCCTGGCCGCCCTGCTGGCCGCCGTAGCCACCACGGCCACCACCGTACTGCTGGGGAGCACCGTACTGGGCCTGAGACTGCGACTGGGCCTGGTTGTCGTTGTAGTAGCCGCCGCCCGCCGTCATCTCGTGGTCGTTGCCCAGAGGCGCGTAGCCGGTTGAGCCCTTGGGGAGGAGCTTCTCGCCGTCCGAGGCGCGGTTCTTGCTGCTGCGGGCACGCTTCTCGGGCTTGCAGCAGCAGATGGTGAAGAGCCAGAAGAGACTGGCGCCGAGGGCAAGCAGAGCAGCGATCCAAACGATGGCGAGGTAGCTGGTGTTGATCTTGCCCTTTACTCCGTAGTACTTGGCGGTGGTCTCGACAGAGCCGACGACGACAGCGGCCATAGCAGTAGCGAGGCCGGCAGAGGCAAAGACGAGGGCTGTGGCGATGCCAGAGATGATCCAGGTACAGCAGGACATGATGGTGGAACAACTAGTAAACAGACCAAAGAGGATCTCGGCAGCGAGGGCGATGAGAGCAACCATGAAGGCTACCTCAGTCCACTTCGTAACGGCCTTGAAAGCCTTGAGCGCATTCTTGATCTCCTTGGGCAGCTCGATCTCGACACCGGCGGCGGAGCCGAAGTGCTCGATGTAGGAGGTGTTCAAAGCGCTGTTAGCCCAGTCGAACTTGGCCTTCACGCAGTGACGCTTGTCATCCTGATCGTGGTAACAGTAGCTCCACAGCGAGATGTCGTAGGTCTTTGCGAGGCCGAGATCGGCAGCGGTGATGTTGGTGGTCTTGGCGGCGCGAGTGTGGAGATCGAGGTTGTCGACGATGCTGTCGACGCCGGCTGGGTCGATGCTCAGTTTGCTGACGTCGAGGCGGAAGATGTACATGTTCTTGTCGGCGACGCCGGCGAGGGTGCCGACGAGGAGGAAGATGATGGAGCCGACGGTGAGCACGAACGGCAGCGCGACGCAGAAGAAGCGGCCGACGCCCATGATGAAGGTTGTTGTGGTGTTGTGGTGGTGGTGGTGGTGAGCTGTAGGTTCCTCTAGGTAGGAGTCGGTCGGAACAGCGGATGACGTAAAGCAAGGAATCGATAAATCGACACGAGGCCCTTTAAGCGAGTGACCGATAGGTAAGGAGACGAGGCTGTTGGAGGAGAGAGAGGAAAGAGGGTGCGATGGAGTAACAAACGACACGCGAATGCAATGCACACGATAGTGAATGGAGTGAGAGGATGGTGTTTAGGTCAGGCTCCGAGTTGAGCAGGGAAAGGTGGTTTTATAAAAGCGCTCGCAGCTGAGCAAAGCTGAGCTGAGCTGAGCCGGAGGAGGAACCTTGGAACCTTGGAGCTTAGGAGGGACCCTGGAACTTTGGAAGGCTGGGGGGGGGGGGGCTCTAGGTAAGGTTAGGGCGTTGGACAGAGCCTTGGTTGGAGCGTTGGAGCGTTGGAGACACACTGGGCGACGTGTGGACGTGTGGACGGACGTGTGGACGGACGTGTGGGGTGGCGCAGTGCGCAGTAAGAATTGGGCCCTGGAGGGGACTTTGGTACGTCGCTTAAGCGGGGCCTGTGGCAGAGAGTCGCGGAGCACACTGGGCAGTCTACGGACTTGGCACGGCTTACCACTGGAGGCCCGGGGGGTGTTGCGCCCTGTTAAGTCGTGGTGTGCCTTGATACAGGCCTAGACATGCACTAATCTGCACTGGAGGCTCAGCCCCGAATGCCACTTGGAGGGCAGTTTGACGATGCTGTTTAGTCTAGACACTGTGAGTGACAGGGGCGCTGGTCTCCCACGTCGCCTTGGTCTGTTTCGAAACTCCACGATCAGCCGGAAAGACGGCCTGTCAATTTCGTTGTCAGCGTCGAGTTGCATCAGCTTCGCGCGACAATTTTGCTGAATAGAGCCAAGGCCGCTGACGGAGCTAGCCGCTTTGCAGCATCCCGTGCTGACAGCCTTGTCGCAAGTGAGCCTTTTGATGCTCGTAGGATTTGGGAGTAATTAACCACAACCCGTGCAAGACGATCCAATGAAGAAGACGCCTGACTGACATCCAGATGAGTCCTTTCAACGGCTCGACACCGCAGTTTGACTTTAATACCCCGCTCCCACATCGTGAAGGGCTGACGACATTTCCCGGGGACCGCAGCCCGCCGAGCAGGACATACTGATGATGACCGCTTACCGGGGACGAAGACCCCCGGCATGACAGCCTGGAACTCTTTGATTTCTGCTGTGAGGGGATCATTGTGGGTGAGATTATAGATACAACCTGGCGCTTGATTAACCCGACTGTGGGCGACCCGATCCCGCCGCTAGAGTTGGCGGAGCCAGAATCCATCTTGAGTTCCATGGCCAGACTCGTAATTAATCAGTAGATCTTCCCAATCAAGATGTAAAGAGTCTGAGCCTCAAAACGAACGAACGCGCTCACACACACAGCCCTTTGCTAGTGGCAAGTGCCACGCCGCCCAGGCGAAAACGCCTAATTTTAGAACATCGCAGCCCTTCGCCTTACCTGGGCGGGGCCTCTCCGGTAAAAGGCTGGATCGGCCGACCCCAGCGCACGGCTCATTGTGCTTCCGATCCGGGTCTCGTCAGCCGCTCATCGCCGTTTCTTCATCGGCTTGAGTCTCCATTTGATGTCATCTCAAGTCAATCAGTCAGCCCACCCACCTGCTAAAGGAATACCGACACATCAAACCATCGCTCATGTTTGTCGACTTCCATAAAATGTACATGTACGCTTAATTCCACAGAATTTTGTAGTAGCTTTGTTGCTTCTTTTCGACTGTGGAACCTACATGTACCATGCTTAGGGCGTACGTAAGCCGAAGCGATATCTTGGCTTCTGATCCAACGAGAATGCTCACGGATGCACGAGATGAGAGAGTCCCGTCTCTTGATACATAAGAAAGCTCTGTCGACGGTTTGAAGTTGTTGTGAGCTGCTTGACGATGTTGATATCACAGCATGAGCCAATTACCCGGCTCTTACTACTTTCGCAACAGCCAATGCATAGTCCAGATCCATGACGCTTGATGCCCAGGATTGTATTTGTGATATGCGCTCAAGGCTCACTCACCGTGATACAGTACTGTCGCAAGGTCGCTCATTGGTGCAATTCAACGGGCATTGCAGGCTCTGGTGAAGGCCCTCGTCTCACCGATATCGGTTTCCAAGTGCAACCCCGCTTGCAAACAGGTGAGGCCAGCGGCGAAAACTTTCGTGGCCTTTTGCTATTTTCGTGCTGTCGCCCTTCGTGAAGTCCCCCACCTACAGCATTCACGAACATATGTTCTTGGTCAGTCACATTTGAATGCGCGGCCAACTTACGTATTGTCTCCAATTGTCACGTCGAGGCCGGCGGGGTTCCAGCCTCGAGGTGAAGATTCTGCTGCATCCGGCTAGTGCTGGGACACATCCTTGCTGTGCCATCGAGGCACGCAATCGCATCGCGGCATAGGTAGGCTGAACAAACACTGTTGTGCGTATGAGTATCCAATGGTTGGATAATGTTTATCGTGATATGGATGCGATGTCTCCATATCACGGTCTATTCAAGTAGGACATTGCTGGAGGTTAGGGGACAGTCGCGTCGTCAATCGCAGGCTGAGCCGAGACGCAACGCCAGAAGTTGCGAGGTCGCCATTGTCCCTACCATGAAACGAGATTGAATAACACCCTCCCTCAAGAGGAGAAATTTCTTGCTGTGTGCCGAGCCCCCAACCTGCAGCTCCCTCAAACACTGCCGACCGAGCTCTGTCACTCATTCCTTTCCATTTGGACGGCATCTATTCGCCAGGGCGAGGGCCTTCGGCAGGGGTTCACTGTTTTGTTAGAACATGTTCAACCAACCGAGTTGCCGGGATGCGGTATCTGAGGTCGTCCTGCATGGAGGCTGCATCATTGTGGATATGGAAGCGCGTACGGGTTGTCGACCCCACGCGTTGGGTGGGAGGAGATGGGAGGTGAGAGAGAAGTAAGCAGTCGACAAGTCGTGAGAGAGTTGGAGAGTCCATGAAGACGAAGCCGCGTCGCAGTTCTCATCAGTGTAGTTGCCTAGTAAGCATGATGGCCGTCTTCTCGTTAGGAGCAGCAAAGGAGGGGAAAGTTACAGGTCCCCAAAGTAAGCATCTGTTAGCGGGCCTCCTCCAGGTTTAGCCACCCAACCACCTCACTTGGCCTCTTTAGCCTCTTGGCCCCCCTGGTGGCTGTCACAGTCCAGATTCAAGTGGTGGTGATGCTGGAGAGCTGCAGAGCGAACTGCAGAGCGAGCTGCAGAGCTGCCCACCTCAGACTCAACTTCCAGGTTGTCAAGCTCCGCGCACGTGCCTCGCTCTCTTGGCTGGGTTGCCTGGCACCTGCATGTAAGGTGCACGCCGGGGCCGATTCGGCGGTTCTCAGTGGCTGTTGAGAGCGTTGGAGTCAAGGATATCCATGCCTGCAAGCAGCCCAGAGGCAAACTCTGGCCCTGGGCCTAATTGTTAGTGGTGTCTGCTTAGGTCTTGGCTTCAGCTTCATCCATCAATCAACCGAGTCCTCCAGTCATTAGGTTGACAGATCCAGCAGCGGGTTGTCTCGAGCCTTGTCTCTCGCTGTCTCGCTCGTCGCTCTTATCAGCAGGCTCTCTGTCTCTCTCACCCCCAGCAACCACAACCACGCGATCCCCTCCCTACAGTTAGTTGGGGTATCTTAGTCTTCTTGTCTCCCCCCCTTTCGTTTTTCCTGTCTCCCCGGCCTGCTTCCGCTCAGTTATCAGTTTATGCCTGCTTCTTTTGCTGTTGCCTGCCTCATTAGCCGTTGGCGCACTTCTTGTTTCCGCCATAACGCCATCCAAGGATATCAATATGGGGTCTTCGATTTGGAGCCTCACTGCTGATGTCCCGTTCGCCTCTCTTCCTTGCTTCGTACCCCTTGCTTAGTGCTTCGTGCCCAACCGGTCTGGGCTGCTATCTGATGGTACTTCATACATGCCAGACTCTATTCGTCCTGTACAAATACGTGCTTGAATGCCAAGATACTAATATCCTTCCTTCTCTTGCTCGGTCTACAAAGTAGAAGCTAAAGTAAATACATCCAAGGACGAAGAGGGGCGTGAAACCTTAATCGTAGTCTCCTCCATCCATGTTTTCGTAGACTCTCGCCTTATCCGGCAACGCTGAACCCGCCGAGCTACAGTGGCTGCCGAGCTGCTGCTGCTGCAAAGTCCAAGGTGGGATACATCTTCACCTCCGCCAATTCAACTCCTACAACTCCACCAACACAACCACTACAACCATACCTTACATCCATATCCACCACCCGCCGAGCCTCATTCTCTCCCGAGCCTCCCGCTCTTCCCTTCTTTGCCATCGCCTCCGTCGAATCTACGTGCCTGCCGTGCCTTACCTAGCCCTCAGCGACGAGATCGAGACCCCCTTCCGAATCGACCCTTCAACTTGCAAGTTTGCATATCCGCCACTCGCACCTCGAGACAGACACGGTGCGCAGCGCCCACTTCCTACTACCTGACCCTTCATTCACTCTTCGCGTTCGCGACATATTTGCCCTCGAAACCCGTCCTGTCCTCTCCGCTTTTACGTCTTTGCCACAGTATCACTATCATCAATCATCCAGCCGGCGCTCCCGCTGGCTCCTCCTCCCTGCCTGTCGCTGTCGTTGACTCATTTTTTCCCTGATCCGCTACTGGATACATCGCACGATACAATCGGACTCGGCCCTTACTAACGCAAAGATACTATCAGATACACCATCGGCGTTTCCTCTTACAAGCGTCTATCTCCGAGCATCGCAAGTCCATCGTTTCCAACAACCCCGAGCGCTTGGTCCCGGCGTCACCAAGCCCCCACGACGTCATCACCGCCGCAAAATACCTACCCCAGAGCCCTACCACGGCACCTTGTCAGACGACCCAAGGCGCCCGCCTAAACCACGCAAAACGGACACTTCAAGGGGTCGACGTTGCTTCTTCGCGGTCCTCGGTCGTTTGTTTCATCCTCCCTAATATCGCCCCCACAACGTCATCAGCCATCATCGAGCTCTCCTGGGCGGTTCCGAGATAAGGGTTGGCCAGCGAGGCACATTGACAATCCCACGAAACCACGCGACATTTGAGACCGGCTTTCGCGCGCGAGTGAAACGGGTACTCAAGTATAATGGGAAGCCAGAATTCCAAAGAGGGAGGCTCCTCGTCCAAGGGCTCCGGCTCGTCCGGTGCAGGCGACGCGCCGCTCCAGTCATATCCTTCCTTTAGCAGGTCCGACACGAAAGACTCGTCGCGGTCGTTCCGCTCGTTGCGGTCCAAGATCCCAGGCGGGGGGAAGACGGATAGTCCGAGGAGTTCCGCACTCCTATCCAACGGCGATAGCCCGGGCGACACGAATAAGAACGATGCCTCCTCTGTGCGCTCTGGGAAGAGCGGCCGATCGAGCGCATCTCGCGCGAGCCGAGGCGACTTACCGCCCCTGAGGCAAGGTTCTACCGATCTCTCGGCCGGCGACTCTCCCATCGTTGACGACCAGCCACCGCCTTCTCCAGTGCAGAGCTCGGCCAAGACCGGCGGGTCTCACGACGTGAGCGCCGCGCAAGCATCAGGTGAAGTTGATCACGTCTCTGATCAGCCGCCCAACGCGAATGCCAGCGCCAGCATCCATATGCAAGCACCCGGTCAATCCATTCTAGTGAAGCGGGAAAACGCTATCAATGTGATCAAGAAGGATACCTCCTCGGAATTGAGCAGGTCGGAGCCCAATGCGAACGTTGCGATGGCTGACATCAAGGATATCGACCTGGATGACTTCATCAAGCGACTTCTCGACGCGGGGTATGCCGGAAAGGTGACGAAGAGCGTCTGCCTCAAGAATGCCGAGATCGTTGCCATATGTCAACGTGCGCGAGAAGTGTTTTTGTCACAGCCAGCTCTGCTGGAATTGGATGCGCCAGTTAAGATTGTTGGCGATGTCCATGGGCAGTACACTGACCTGATCCGGATGTTCGAGATGTGCGGCTTCCCTCCTACTTCCAACTATCTGTTCTTGGGTGACTATGTCGATCGGGGGAAGCAGTCTTTGGAGACCATACTGCTCCTAATCTGCTACAAGCTCAAGTTCCCCGAGAACTTCTTCTTGCTTCGGGGCAACCACGAATGCGCCAACGTGACTCGAGTGTACGGGTTCTACGATGAATGCAAGCGGAGGTGTAATGTCAAGATATGGAAAACGTTCATTGATTGCTTCAACACCCTACCGATAGCCGCGATTGTTGCCGGCAAGATTTTCTGTGTTCACGGGGGCTTGTCGCCAGCGTTGAGCCACATGGACGACATTCGGAACATTGCGCGACCGACGGATGTTCCCGACTACGGCCTGCTGAATGACCTCCTGTGGTCGGATCCTGCAGATATGGATCAGGATTGGGAGGCCAATGAGAGGGGAGTGAGTTATTGTTTTGGAAAACGCGTCATAACCGATTTCCTGGCCGCCCACGATTTTGATCTTATATGCCGGGCACACATGGTGGTGGAGGACGGCTATGAATTCTTCAACGATAGAGTCTTGGTCACCGTCTTTAGCGCCCCCAACGTGAGCAGTTCCCGCTGGGACATCTTTGACCCAGCCGTGCTAATATGTGGTAGTACTGTGGCGAGTTCGATAACTGGGGTGCTGTCATGTCGGTGTCGTCCGAGCTGCTCTGTAGCTTCGAGCTCCTCAAGCCACTCGACTCCAGCGCTCTGAAGAGCCACATCAAAAAAGGACGAAACAAACGGCAATACATGCTGAACAGCCCGGTATGTTTCCTCAATGACCAGCTCTCGCGAGCAGTGCTAATCCGTCCATGTTAGCCGGCCAGCGTCTTCCCGCAGAGTGTGTAGGTGGGGGGTAGGCATTCACCGTGGAACCGGTGGATCTTTCCTCTCCTTCTGCTAGGAGTTAAATTTACTACTAATATCATGGGGCTGCTTGGAGCGATCCGGGCAGAGTTGGGAGTGCTTGGCGACTGGGAACAATAGCAGCGCGAACGAACGAGGCCACCGGTCCATCTTTTGGGAAACGAATTGCGACGCAGGGGTTTCAGTCTGGGAACCAGATGTTTCAGCACGGGTCATGTGGCTATCGTGCCCACGGGGTGACAACCGTCGGGTGGTTCATATCAACCTTTGCTCTATCCGAGTGGCCGGACGTAAAATGTTTGGCCAACCGACCTGAAATGGTCGACTCGGCACACCAGAGGCACACCAGATGCGCGTCAGACACGGCCGCAGCATATACATACACCTGGGAGCGTCGAACAGGGCGCGGTTTGCGATCCTCGAACGCAATGGCTGGGTATCTCACTGGCCGCAGATCATGGCAACGATGGGAGTTCTCGCGGTCTCCGTGCCCGAGGACTGGAGGCTTGTACGAGTACCTCGGTGTTGTACATTACTGAGAAATCATATGCATCTTGCATCGCGTTTGAATCGAAGGACGATTGGTAGCTATTCAGCTCAGGAAACAAATCTGCTTTGACACCCATTTAGATGAACTGGACTTGTTTCAATGTGTACGCAAAAACATGGACGTAAGATTGTTTCGTACTGGTGCACGAGGTGTATATAGACCGTGAGAATATTGTAATATTTCTAGTAGAGTGTATGGGAGCTCATCAACGACGCCGTTAAGCCGTCTCTACGTAAAGTGGGTCATATTTCGGCTTAGTCATCCGACCAACCGTCGTTGGAAAATTGGTGCATCCCAGCGTCTCGAGATACCGCTTCAGCAACCTCGGACGACGACGACGACAAGCAACAATGAACCGCCACGCCTTCCGTTCGGTGTGCAGCCGGACAAGGCCCGAGCTGGAGCAGGCCTCTGACTCCCTGCAAAGCTACGTCCGCCAATTCTGGACCACGCAGCCACAGGCCGCCGACAGCGACGCCCCGACGCCGCCGTCCCTCCGCCAGCGAACCCGCGCTGCCACCTCCGAGATCAGCTCCCTCGCACGCGACCGCGCCCCGAGCAGGCCAGCTACGGCCTCGCAAGCGCCGTCGGCCAGTACGTCAGGGGGGAAGCCGAAGGTGATTGATGTCAAAAGCCTTCCCCGGGACGGCCTGCGCGGTCGCGGTGGCTTTGGTGGGAGAGGGGGGTTTACGTGCTGGACCGGGGCGAGGGGGCTTTGCTGGTAGAGGGGGGTTTTCTGCTGGCTCGGAGAGAGGATCCTATGCTGGTACTGGTCGAGGAACATATTCCGGTGGAGGACGAGGCTCGTTCGCTGGTACTGGACGAGGGAACCCTGGATTCGCTGCACGCGGACGTGGAGGTTTCGCCGGACACTCGCCCAACTACAGAGGAGGCGGCATAAGCAGAGGCGCCCGCGGCGGCACGGGCTTCCGCGGTGCCAGGGGACGCGGCGGCCTCAAGCGCGGCTCCAAGCGCAAGCAGGACGACGACAAGGACAAAGGCAAGCGCGGCGTCGACCCCTTCTCGCAGCTGGACCCGGCCGAGCAGGCCTTCGACGACGGCATGCGCTTCGGCCTACGCTCCCAATACATGCCGGACCTGACCCTTGATTCACTCGCCGACTTCGCCCCCGTTGTGCCCTCCGGGGCCGCGGGCACCAACGCCGCCGTTATGGAGAACCTCGCCGTCCTCGGCACCGCGGACCCCGTCGGTGCACCGCAAGGCTTCCAGGCGCGCCACTACGCCGCAGAGATNGAGAATAATGGCCTACGCTTCTTCGCCAGCGTAGAGGCCAAGGAGGCAGCCGAGCAGTTCCTACAGAAGCGCCGCGAGCGCCAGGCTGCCGCGGAGGCTGCCAAGGCCGCCGAAGAAGCTCCCGAAGGCGCGGAGCCAGCTACAGCCACGTCGCCCGACGGGCCCATCATCACAGACACAGAGGAGGCCATCCGGGACGTCATCATGAAGCGTGCCGTGCAGGGCCAGCACGAGGCACCCAAGTTTGCGGCGGATCCCCTAGGAGTGTCGCGCGCATGGCATCTGAGGGCGGAGACGTACACGTCCCGCGATGTTTATACCTTTGAGGGCAAGCTTAAGACGCTGCTGGCGGGGAGGAAGGGACGTGCGGTAAAGCAAAAGCAAGCAGCCAAGGCTGAGAAATAGGGGATCTCGGGAGATCTGTGTACACTTGTCACGATACTATGTAATATACTATACAACGTTCCGTCCACCTTTTGCTTGTTGGTCGTATGCCTCCACTGTTGACGACTAGTCCGAAATACCCCTCTTCGGCTCGTACATGATACATTCCTTTCCATTCGCATTCGAGATAGAAGCGCTTGTTGACCACTATAGCTGACGAATGGTCGAGGCCTCCTCCTGATCAATCTCCTTCATCTTCTTATCCTGCACCTTCTGCAGCTCCTTCTCGGCCTTCTTCACCATATCCGGCAGCACGGTACCGTTCTTCTTCCAATCCTTCAGCACACGCTCGTACTTTGTCCGGGCCTGGCGCACCCTCTCGCGCCACGCCTGCGCGGCCTCCTTAATACGGCGGCTGACCTCGTCCTTGCGCTCGGGCTCAACCTTGAGCAGCAGCTCGAGGTCGTTGTCGTCGGCGCGCTGCGGCTGCTGGTTGAACTCGTTGCTGCTCTGCACGGCCGACATGATGGGCTTGATGTAGGCCTTGTCGTTGACGAGCAGCGAGATAGTGCGGCCGGACCGCGGCACGACCTGGGCGAGCTCGCGCAGGGGAAACGTGGCGCTCGCGCATCTGCAGTACGAAGCCGCGATGCTCGGGGCGCACGGGGACAGCGTCGCCGGACGGCCGTACCTGGTGACGGACGAGGGCCCGCCGCTGCGGTTCCAGGATCTGTATACGCTTCTCGGGACGGCGAGCGCTACGGGGTTCTCGGTGAGTTATCCCTCGCCGCTGCTCCTCCTGCTTGTGGCGTACGGCATCGAGGCGTGGTGTCTCCTGCTGGCGCGGTTCCCGTTGCTGCAGCAGTGGCTGGCGGAGCCGGCAGATCCTGTCAATTTGCTTCAGCCGGGCACGTTTGGGTGTTCTGTGAGTTGCATCGTCGACGACTCGGCCGCTCGTCGTGCCCCTGGAGAGGGGGGCTTCGGATATCAGGGGGCATGCACTTCGGTTGAGGGAATGTGTGCGCAAGTTGTGGCTTGGAATGAGTGGGCGCGAAAAGAAGGCATGATCAAGAGGCAGGATTGAATTCAGAAGCAAGGTCGCTTTAGCGTGCGAGACGGCGACGAGGAAGGGGAACGAGTAGTATGTGCGATGGGTCTCAATATTCAAAGAAGAAACGAAACAGCCTCAAAGGGCCTTACCGACGTCACACACGTGGACACCTCGTATCACCCTCCAGCAGAAGTGAGTCTGCAATCTGCCTTCACATGGGTTGACGAACCTCGCGAAGGCTCTCATGCCCCGGACCATGCTTAAATTGAACAGGTTAGTGAGCTTCCTCTCAGTATATACTCTATGTATAATAAAAAAACGTCTTCTTCGCCCCCCTTTTCCAAGTCCGCTAGTTCAGTCATCAAGCTGGTATAAGACACGGACAATGCTCCAGCACCAGTTCGCCGTTGAATCTATCTTTTTCATGTCCCGTAACCAATCCACATATAAATTCACTGTTTCCGACGCGTCGTCGTCGAAACGCTGACCGCAAAATGATGTACGTATACGTAGCAACATGGGGTGCTGCTGTGACAGGTGCAGCAGAACAAGAATTCCAAAGAGGTTTTGTGACCAGAAAAATTTGACTGGTATTAGTCGTTTGTTGGTGCAGGGCGGCGAGAGCGCAATGGGCCACCTCAAAGAAGCCTTGAGGCATTCTGCGGCTCCTCGGCGTCCTCGCGAGTCAGGGCCTCGGGGTGGTGGAGAGCCTTGAAGATAAAGGGCCGTTGTATAAGGTACTTGTTGTAGTAGTACCGAGTTCGAAGGAGGGCGACTTGGATGTCGGCCCCATAAAGGTAGCTCGTCGGAGGATTATCGAGGTTCGACGTGAACATGAAACTACTTTGAAGGCCCTGGCTGGGATATACGGGCCCGAAGTTGCCGTGTGGCGGGTCTGGAAATATCGTTGACTGCTCATCTTGCCAGCGTAGATGTGCCGGTAGCATCCGCCGCCATTGGTCAAGTTGGGCAACGAGATGCTTCATTGTGGATGGGTTTCCATCTGCGGATGGTCCGCTGAAAGATCCAAGCCCGTGGAAAGGCAGAGATGAAGCGCTCCCAAAAGCTGGATGTTGATTGTTAGCCGTTAGCCATCAGAAGGGGCGCACGTCCAAGCGGAGTAAGTCTATGAAAAACTGACAAGTGCTGAGAGCAGAGTGGAAGCTAACAGAGAGTCGTCGTAAGACTATCTGCGAAGCAAAATGCTCCTGGAAGTGCGTAGTCTGATTGCCGATATAATCGTCGTCTGTGATGAGTCCACTAAAGTCGGGAAGTCCGATAGCATCATCCAACTTCTCCAATCCCGTCAATGGCAGTTCAAACTCCATGTGTAAAAATCTAAGTCACCTGTCAGCTTAAGCACCAGAAAGTCATATGAAAGAATTACGTTTCCATGATCGAGCAATGCCAGAATACTCGACGTATCACGTCGGCTCGGGGACCATGTAGCTCGTTTGATTTACTACCGTTGTTAGTGGACCTGTTTGGGTTTGAATCTGGATGTTTTCGAACCTAGTAACTAGAGCCTGACAGGCTATGGATGCCAGGGCTGACATCCGCCAACACTCCTAAGCCATCGTTAGAACGCAAAACCCTCACCAACGACAAGAAGGCTTACAATAGCTTGACCGCAGCTCTCATGGTAGAGGGCAGCCAGAGCAAACATCTGTACATTTTCGAGGCTGATTTCCGTGAGCGAAAACCCCATTCGTTTTCGGGCTTCGTTGAAGTAAGTCAGCCCCGGAGGCCGGTCGAGTGTGCCGCCTTTGATACCAGACGGACGTCCTTTATAGATCGAAATAGGCACTCCCGAGGCCGTGAGCGACACTTCTCCAAGCGCGAACACAAGCAGGGCGAGAGTTGAAGCAGTGCCATCCTGGAAGCCGTTGTTGATAATCGCGGTTAAAGTATTGGTACTAAACCACTGTCGATCCATAATTGGATATATGAAATTGAAGGCATCGAAGTAGCTCTTGCTCAACCTCTGCATGGTTTCCCAATCAATGGTCGGTGGTCCAAGATCAATTCTTGGCTGCGGCCCCGAGAATTGCAATGGCACCCGCATATCGTTGTCGCCCGGTAATCCCATAGGTTGCACACCTTCAACAGAGAGAGAAGTGACTGAGTCGTGGAGCCCTCTCGGCAATGCGAGAACGTCGCTTTCCCTGAGGGGGGATTGGGGCTTTTGGCCAAGACTCTCAAACATCTGGCGCATGACTGGCCATTCCAGCATTCCCGAGACGGAGGAATCATAGCGATAACCACCTGATTGCTGCGTCGTCGTAGGGGTGGTTGGCGGAGCAGACGACGCCGGCAGGGGAGAATCTTGGCCTTCCGGATCAACGAGTAGTGATGTTGCAGCAGGATAAACACTGGAGGCTTGAGAGGTATCATAAATCTGTGAGGTTGGGTTGCTTTTGAAATTGAGGCTATCGATCTTGTTTTCGACGCTCGTGAGTCGATCCAGAATCTCGACTAGTGTCCTATCTTTTCTATTACAGGGGTTAGCAGATTTATGCAGTGCCGACAAGTAGCATACACCTGACAGAGCGTGGCCGATGTCATTCCAACTCTCAAGAAAAGGCTGGACCTACTTTGTGGGCTGGGGTTCCCGATATCGACAGTCGAGCTTGAACCTTTGACAGGTGCCACACTTAGGCCGTTGCTCATCACACTTCTGCTTTCGGTTGCGACAAGTTTCGCACGCCTGAAAATGGCATTAGCATGGAATTCTAAGAAACCGACTCTGAGAAGTGCTATAGTGGCATGTATCAAGAACGAATAAAGTAGAGATCTTGGAGTATGACAGCGGCGGACCGAGAGGGGCAAGCCCGGAGCGTCTCGGCGGTGGCAAACCGGAACCCCGGGTCGGCATCGGGAGCGGTAGCGGAGGCGGAGGCCGGCGTTCGGTTTGCGGAGAATAGAATAGGGACAACTAACCTGGGCAGCAATAGCACCACGCTCTTTCCGAGCTGTCTGAAAACCGGACCCGGAAGAGGTTGTGTTGGATGAGGGTGGCCCTGCGTCCATAGTGGGTAGGGCTGCGCATGGAGGTGTGCTCACCTCACATGTGAGTGTGATGGACCAAATCAGGGCTCAGAAGACGCTCCCAAGACGTCTATACTACCCTGATGGAAGCGAACCGATCCATTGGCGAGGTCGCTCCAGGGCCGTGTTCGTCGGTTGGGTTTCCTCTAGTGAGCTCCTTAAGAGGTCGCGTGGTGCCGGTTTTCGTGTGGCCACAGCGAGCGGCAAGAGGAGACAGGAGCGGAGGAGACAACAAGTGTGAGAGCTGACACGCAGAAGATTGCATAAGGCGAACGGGGAATACCAGGTGATGCCCAAGGCGCCCTACGAGTGAATGCAACGTCGTGGGATATGGATCGTCGGGTTCACGGGAGTAAATAACAGGAGAACAACGTGTAGTTAATTCAGCCTTATTGAGATTGGACAAGACATCTTGGTCGGAGAGAGGTTTTCAGCACAAAGAGGGAAGGAAAAGGGCACGGAAAATATCCGCCAAATGGGATGGGTAGGAGTGAACTGAACTCAACCGGAGCTAAGTCCGACTCCGACGAGAGACGAGGGGAAGGGAATCACCTAGACTGACAGTTTTCGATGCTCGAGGGCTTGCGGGCTCAAAACGGTAGACAATCCGTAGTAGCCCAAGAGCTCGCCCGATGAGTAGCCAGTCGGAAACAACAGGGAGTGGAAGGTATCAACAAAGCTCGATGTCCTGGTTTCGTGGAGAGCTTAGCCGGTGCCAGTTTACGAGGAGGCCGGCGGCAACGTCAGGACCGCGCCTGTATGTACTTATTAGTACCGCCGGGCCGCACGCTGGACTGTACCGCACAGCACCGAACGAGGCGCACGGCACAGGGCAAGTAAACGGCCTGCAGAGAGTCATCGCCAGAGTTGTGGCTGGGATCTCACCTCAAGCCTGGGATCGGCTGGCCAGCTAGGATCGCTACTCCTCCCCCATGTCTTCGCAGTGCCTCGTCGCTGCCAACTCCGCAGTCTAAGTTTCAGACCCTGACATTATTAGTAAGTTGGGCGGCTGCGCGTGGCCACGGCTTCAGCACCGACAAGAAGGGTCTGCTGGGGCAGGCATCAAGGCGTCCTGTGGGGGAGGCCACCCCGTCACCACTGCTCCAGAAATCTCAATGTGTAATTAAACGGGACTGGCATATCGACAAGCCCATGCCGCCCATGCCCATCCCATGATTGTTAGCGTGCCTGGGGCGGCCATCTCGATGATGTGCCTGACAAATTTGGAACCCGTGGGCCAATGGCCAAGAGGCGCAGTCATCGCGTGTATTCCGATAAAGCTACCGACGATCCCTGCTCAAGATGTGTTGAAATGGCGGAAAGAGAGCCAGGCTGCGCATCATTGTAATAATGTGGGTTGGAGAAAAGGTCGGCGAGCATCGTGTCGTAGCGACTTTGTGTAGTATTGTGTTGCCGACATTGAAATATGACCAGTTTTGCTGCAATTCACTGTGTCTCGAAGCACGAAATCGCGTTTGAAAAATCATGCATATTCTTTGGAAAAAATCGATGTTGGCAATGCCTCCACACCTACCTCCGGGGCCCAACCGAGAAGCTAGACTTAATGGCTTGCGTCGCGTTGGACCCTAAGGGTTTGACACCAGGGGGTAAAGCTGCGTCATAGCAGAGCGACCTTGTCGATGAGCAGCCGTGTTTCGATATGTTGAATTTCATTGGCGTGTCTTGTGCGCTGGCAAAGATACGCCAAGACAGAACTCCTGTTCATGCAAGATGAGCACGCGGTGGATAAGGCAAAGGATAACCGACTTCTCAATTGGGTCTCCTGCCCGTGAGGGTCACCCAACGCTCTTGCTCTGTTAGAGGAAATCCTCAAGATGCGACTGAGGGTGTATACTAGGCCAGCCAAACTGAAGAAAGGCAGTGGTTACCCCCCATCATTACCGGGTGCAATCTGGAATTCGGAACGCCTTCGGGCTTATCTGTCACCAGAATAAACAACTGTCGAGGACCTGCCTGTCTGGTTACAATGCCGTGAGAGACAGCTGAAGCTGAAGCTGGTAGACGTAGCTCGAGCTGTGGGGTTCTTGGTACTCTTGGCAGCTTGCCATGGATCTGTCAAAGACGGCTTGTCCATGAGTCCCCACCGGTCGGGCGCTGGAAGGAATGTTTCTCAGAGCCCTAAATCCGCGATATCTGCGGCTAGAGCATAATGTGCGTCCGATATGCTTCGCCGAAGTTCGTGGGCGTCTTGTCGGCTTCGGGCTTCGGCGTTCTGGTTTCAGAGCGGTAATGGATGAAGCAGGGCAATCAGAGCTCATAACTAAGGCAGTCGTGCTAGGACGACCTACCTAGGCGATGACAGTTCGTGGCGCTTGCAGGATGAAAGCCCCCTCAGGAAGTCCCTTCAGGAAGTCCCCTCAGGATCGCCTCTGCATTCTGCTGAGTGCTGCGTTGGTTGTTAGGCCGGTCGATCCTATTCGACAACAGCGACTCGCCTTATGCGGTGCCTGCTAGACTTCTAAATCTGAAGGGAATGACGCGTTCCCGAGAGACGCAGTGTGACCCCCATCGGTGGCTGCATGGCCGAGTTACGATTCAACGACGTGGCAGCGTTACGTGCGTAGATCGTTGGTCCGGGGAGAGTGGGCGTGTCCGTCGTAGGAATTCTTGAGCTGTTGATTGATAATTCCTGGGAAGTGTTGAGTAGATCTTGCGGTTAATTAGCCTGATAGAGTTAATGGGCCAAGAAACAAAAGACCCACCTAAACCTTGGGGAGGAAGCGAAGGAAGGAGCTTGACCCTTCTTGAGCCTTGAGCGCCAGGAACTGCCGCCGGGGCATCGCCTGCTAGCTCCAGTCCCCGAACCCATCCGTTAGCGATACCCACAGTGATCCGTACTTTGTACCCACTCGGGGAAATAGCACCACTTCTAACATCCATCGGTGAAGTGCTCACGGCTCCATCAGCATTCGGCCGAATCATCTACACTCTCTACACCGTCATCGTGCCTAAACACCATCATCGCGAGCAAGCGCGCTTCCTTCGCTCCGGGCCATAACCTAGCTGCTGGGTTGTGGGCTGCTGCCTCAGTACCGTTGCGCATTGATCTCCTCAAACTCCACCGTTCTACCAACGGTCGCCCAATATGGCACTGGGTATTCTCGAACCCAAAGGCGGCGAACACGTCCCTGGTGAGCATTCACACGAGCTTCCCCTGTCCAGGAGGACCCGAAGCTCCCATGCAGTTGTGCCTTTGGAGCTGGAGGTCTTGGAAATGACCGACAAGGACAACCGGACCTGACCGTTGCCAGGAACTACGCGATATTTCGAAGACCCTACCCTTCCCCCGACGAACAACCACAGCCATACCGGACTGAAGCTCGACAAGACCGGCACCATCATTCTTGTGTGTATCTTTAGATGGCCCAAATGGCTTCACACCTAACCAGTCCTCCAGATTCCTCAACCGTCCGACGACCCAAATGATCCGCTCAACTGGCCGTTATGGAGGCGCGATCTCACAACCTTCGTCCTATGCTTCGCCGGTGTCCTTGCTACCGCCCTCGGCCCCATCCTCGCCGCGAATACGATTACCATCACCCTGCTGTTCTTCAAAGACTTCACCAAAGTCGCTCTCTTGACGGGGTACTTTCTCATGGGCGCCGGCGCCGCCGCCGTCTTCTTCGTCCCGTCCGCACGCATTTGGGGAAAGCGCCATCTTTTTCTCCTCGGAATATGCATCATCATCGCGTCGAGCGCCTGGGCTGGGTCGGCCGGTACCAACTATGGTAGTTTGCTTGGCGCCAGGATCGTTCAGGGTGTAGGATGCGCCCCCTTCGAGAGCCTTCTGAATGCCGCGGTTGGGGATCTCTACTTCGTCCACGAGAGAGGCATTCGAATGGCCTTCACAAATCTAGCCGTTTTTGGTGGAGCGTTCTTCACGCCCATCCTAGTAGGCAAGATCACAGAAACGCTGGGATGGAGGTGGACATTCTTTTTCGTATCCATATTCTTGGCCGCCACTCTCCCAGCGGTGTTCTTACTGTGCCCCGAGACAGCGTACCGACGAGCTGCAATTCTCAACACCGATACCACTGTGGAAGAGGAAGTCAAACATGGGTCCTCTTCAGACCAGGGAAACATTGAAACTCCCGATTCGGCCTCTGAGAAGCGTCCCAAGTTCGTCCTGTTCCCAAAATCGGGAGCTCTCCAGCCGATCGGGAATAGGAACACTCCCAAGAAGAGCTTTCTTCAGTCGCTTTCTTTATTTGATGGCCGGAAGACTGACGAGCGATATTGGGTTCTGTTGCTCCGGCCATTCCCACTGTTGACCCATCCAGCATTTATTTGGGGTTGCCTAATTCAAGGTACCATGATAGGTTGGACGGTCTTCATCGGGGTCATCGTGGCAGCCATCTTCATAGGCCCACCGTATTTCTGGGGCGAAGTTAAGGCCGGCTACACATATGCGGGTGCCTTTGTTGGTGCTATCTGCGGCTTCCTGATAGCTGGTTTGCTTGCTGACTCGAGCGCGAAATATCTAACCAAGCTCAACAAGGGTGTTTACGAGCCAGAATTCCGCATTCTCCTCGTCATCCCAATGTTTGTCCTTGGTAGTATTGGGCTCTATGGATTTGGAATCAGTGCCAACGACGTTATTTCAGGGAAATTCTCGTACTATGTTCCCCTGGTCTTCTTTGGGTTTGAAGTTGCTGGGATGGTTATAGGGGCCGTGGCGAGCTCACTATACATTGTCGATGCTTACCGCAAGTTTTCAAACCCCTTGGTCGCTCTGACGGCGATGCTAACTTCAACTTAGGCGACTTGACCATCGAAGGCTTCACTATTATGATTATATTCAAGAATTTCTTCAGCTTCATGTTGACATTCTACGCTTACGATTGGATCATCAACGGCGGCATCAGGCCAACACTTATAGCCATTGCCTCGATCCAGGTTGCCGTCTGCTTCACTAGCGTTCCCATGTGTAAGTTCATACCAGAACCTCGCGACGCCTAGGTCTTCACTAATGTTGGGATAGACATATACGGGAAACGCGTCCGAGCATTCTATCATCGCCACGATATCCTTGCTATCTCTGGACTGAGATGAAGAGCACCCTTAGTAACTTGCGCTTTGCGCTTTGCTTACGTGTTTTTCGCTGGCTCTCAAGGCGCATATTGAGCGCTTATTACTACGGCAGAAACGGCGAAAGGGGTCTGAAGCGAGTATGGCTTTCAATTGCTTTCAAAACGATGAAGTGACTGGCAACCGGTGGATATCGGCGCTCGTTATTAAAACTGGTCGCGAATATTATACTAGCCTTTTGACGATTTATATCACAAATGTCTCTTGATGAATGAATCATGAAATCATATCTCTCCACTCGGCCTCTTGATATCCAAAGATTCCGAGCTTTTCACCCCTTACCGACAGTCCTTATCTTGCCCATCCCGGTTCTTAAGCAGAATTCCGTCTTTTCTTACGCCTTCACCCCACTGGTGCCAGCTGCGGCATTACCACCAGCCAAAGTCGACTTCTTGGCCAAGCGCAGCCCGCCGAAGAGGAGGACAGCCGCCTGGATTCCGAGAATCACCACCAGAGTCACGAGAGCACCAATGACGCCAGCAACTGGCTTGGACACACCGTTTCCGGAGCCGGATGAGTTGGACGAGGCATCGCCGGTGGTGTCGGTGCTATTACTCGCGCACGCGCCGTCGTTGTTGCCGCACGTCTTGCACCAGTGCTGCGTGTCCTCGATGGCAAACTTGGCCATGCCCTCCTGGAAGGCACTCCACTTGAGTGTCGTCTCGTCCTGGCCGAAGAGCGGGAACAGGCCGTTCGGGTTCTCGGCGGCGGTGCCGTTGGAGAAGTAGAAGCGCACGCTGACGTCGTCGGCGGTCGGGGCGGCGGTGGTGGCGTTGGTGACGAGCTCAAAGGTCATGGACGAGGCGTAGTCGCAGATGCCGCGGAAGTCGGGGCTCGCGGCGTCCAGCTGGGCCAGGCCGAAGAAGGCCATGAAGGTGCCGTAGGCGCCGAACTGGATGTTGAACTTGGG
>JAANBC010000477.1:0-24766 GCA_014621405.1 Stylonectria norvegica | reverse complement strand
TAAGCTCTATATATTTAAAGTCTTATCTCTAATCTAACTTATACTATTTATATATAAGAAACTTTCAACTTTATTACTAATATAGCTAGTATAAAATATTACTTTCATATTTTTCAAGATATAATAACCTTTTCTGTCTCCCAGTCCTCTCGCCTTTAAGCTTCCTAAAACGGTTTGCTAGAGCAGAGCGGCAGCTCTGTGAATTCGTGGCAGCCAGGGGTGTATGCAGCAGCTTCAGCTGACATGATCCCACTTAAAATATACCACATGCACGTTGCCCTTAGAGTGATATATGTTAGTCTCGACAAAATGAGGTGTTCTCGAAGTGGGACTTTGCCGGCGCCGGGACTTTGCGAATATCCAATCTTCCTAAGTTGCGCTTGGCTGCGAGCGTTCTGTATTAGAAGAGAACTCTTCTGCGATGAGTTGCCGAACGCGTTGAGAAAGTAGATGACAAGTTTGGGTCATCCTTGCACAGCGCTGTTGGGTATCTGCATCCTGATCTACAGCAGCCATGATGATAAATATAAACATTGCCTTAAGGGAAGTCTGAGTCTCGTGCAAGGATGAGATCAATAGCTGTACTGATTAGATGATGTTCGAGTGCACAAAGGATTAATGTAAATGTTTACCTCGTCCCGGATTCGTTGCTCCTCGGCTGCAATCATTCGCCAAAGAAGTTGCCGTGTCTCGAGGGTCCTTCTTGCGAGGAGTTGTGCAATGCTCATACAGCTTGCAAGCTTTTCCGGAAGACAAGGCTTATCCCAGTGAGCATGTATAAACGGTGGAATGTTTGCCGACGGAGCATCATCTGTGGGAAGGCATTGAGCATTCTCGAGATGAGCATGACAGTATGTCTTGGCAATGGGTCAGAAGACCGCCAAAGAGCGGTTTCCGTTGCATGAAAGCCCGGCAGCGAAAAGCGCAGTGGCTCGCCCCGCTCCACGAGCTGGTGACCATGCGAGCTTAGCGCAAGATGGCCTTCATTGCTAGTAGGGAGCAAGCTACGTAAAGCGAGGGGCATGCCTCCAAAGCTCCGGTCTCTAGTCGGGCCCATCACCTGGTCAAGACTTGAACTCGTCGACTGATTGATGCTAACATTCTGAGGCGACGACTGTGGCGGCTCGTGTGACTTCAGATTGGCGTTGCCGCGTGGCTTTTGCTGGTCATAGAAACATGCGAATTCTTTAAGCTTGCATCGCAAACACTGGGGTTTCTAGAAGCTACATTTAAGCTTCGATGTGCTGCAGGCAATGCAGAACCTCGGTCGTCCTTTACGCCAGGTCTCAGCACGACGGCAGGGATGAACGTGGCGATCAAACGAGTACGCTGGAGAATACTTTAGGATTGACCGACGGCAAGAGAGCTAAGTGGCAATAATTGTCTCACCCTCAGTATAAACTCTCTCACAGATCGGACAGATGCTTATAAACCCAAGCACAGATATCTCGTCGGGAAAGTCCATTTTTGGCTTATCGTGAATGTGATGAGCTGTGTTCGGCGCTGAATTTCTCGGGTCTGCTCTTGCTGATTGTTATCGAGGCCGTGCGGACCGCGCTGCCAGTACTAGTACTCAGTTCGTCTTTTGATATAGCACCGGGCTGTTCTGTACTGGCGACGATCCAAATCGGTATCAAATAGAGGGTTTCCTTAGGTTTTTGGAACTATAGCTTCGAAAACTTGTCCAGGCTCCCCCCAGACTGAAGGACTATGCCCAGTCAACCTTTGCTCCGCTGGTACTAGACTTGGAGTAGGTCCAGAAGTGGTCAAGGGATTACTTACTAAGGGGATAGAGCGGGTCTATATACTTGAATAAGTTTGTATAGGATAATATAGATATATCAAGCGAGAAACTTTCAAGTAAGCTTATAAGTGTGTAATCTTCTGACAAGAAACTGCCCTCCCCGCACTTATATCATCGAGACCTCTGGCTATTAAAACGCAAATCGTCCCGTAGTGACGTTCTGGCAGAGACCTACCTCGGCACAGGCGGACAGGAAGTTTAGAAGCACTAAGTCACATCCCTTATGCGCGACCAAATTCAACGTAATTACAAGCGGCTCTTCACGCTACACCTAAAGATTAATAGAGGTTCCTTTATGTAATAGTTGCGGCCGGGTTCAGGATAGGTTTACCTTTGAAATAATACTGTCATATGAGATAGACCCAATCGGAATAGTCACATCTACCAACTTTGCAAACGGAGCAATACTCGCTCCTCGCATAGGCTTAAAGAGTGGAAAGTAATCGTAGGTTAGTATATCCCGGTACTCTGGCACGCCGCCACCAGTGTCTGAGATATGGTATACCCAGATTCCCTCTGTGCACGTGTCGGAGTCGAACGGAATAACGTGCTTATTAATGAACTCCTCAAACTCCTGGCGGCGTTGCTCACTGGCCGTTTTAGACGCGGTAGTCAAGTTTTGAGCTACTTGCCATGACTGGAATGCGGCGATGTCAAGCTCTGGATAACGCTCAAACTTAGTGTAGTAGTCAGCAAGGAAGTCTTTGCCAAAGAGGTGATAGTTGTCGTAGCTTGTAAGGCTAGATATAGTAGAGGTGTAGTTTGAAAGCGTATCGTTGGCGTCAACGTTGGTAGTAAATAGCTCGGTCACGTTCTGGTACTCTAAAGTCATGTTCAACGCAACAGTGAGATTGGAAAGCCAGTTGTCGATTAAATCCTGCGCTATGGAGTTGTTGACTGGGAAGAAATCGGACTAGTTGATCGGTCATTAGTAAAGAACCTATATCGCGTGGTCGGGCTTACTTGCCGGAAATATTATTTTGTTAGGAAGTGAGAAGTTGGCCTTTATCAATGCTGGGTTAAAGTCTGTATCCCATTCCTTGGCGACTTTAGTTAAGAGTTGGGGCGATCGGGCAAATAACCCTAGTGTATCCAGTGAGCTAGCACTGGGTATCACTTGTGTCAAGTTCATGACTCCCCAGGTTGGACGAAGCCTAAGTTGCGAAGGGGGGTTAGTACTACGCCGGGGTTTCCTATGATCGGCAAATGTTCGAAACTTACCCATATACACCGGCACGGTCAGCTGGATTTCTCACACTGCCGAGAGTATCGGAACCGATTGTAAAATCAAGTGCGTCGTATGCTGAGATGGCAGCAGCGGAACCATAACTAGATGCGGAGAGACCCAAGTAACCGTCTGCACGAGGGTTCCAGGAGTACTGGCAATCGTCAGCACTGGAATTTTTGATGTGCCGTGTGTATAAACATACAGGGAAGTCGTCCGTCTGGTATGGCCAGGCACCAAAAGCAAAGACAGTTAACTTTGTCTTTCCAATGAGAACCGCACCTAGATCAATGAGCCGTTGGACAGCAGGTGCCGTGATTGCGTCAGGGCTATCACGCAGTCTCAGCATCTCTCGGGAGCCTCCGCTTGTGAGGACACCCGCAACTGGCATCAAGTCTTTCACCGCGAAACGGAGACCTGCAAGAGGGTAGCGCGCCTCATCCATTGTCGAGTAGTAGAGCTTTGACGGTACGGGGACGAGGAGTCCATACTGTGCCGCGTTCCAGATATTTGCGTATGAGAAGGAACCGTCATCGTTTACCGTGAAAGTACTCATAAAAGCTTCCTGCAAATCAGCAAATAGCGAATAAACCTTCAACAGATTAAAGGTAGCGGAGCTTTGACCCGCAGTCAATATGTAAGGTCCCGGAGCAATTTCAACCGGTGGAACTGAAATAGTCTTGAATGGATAGACATCGCGTGTGCCTTCCATGGATAGTCCGCTTGGTATGACAAGAGTAGTGATGGATTTCTGCACTATCCATGAAATAGCAGAGGCATCCAGACAACTTGAGCTCGGGGCGGTCAAGTAAAGTCCTATATAGTAAATATGAATGATACGGAACAAATTGATCAGTGACAGGTTCCCAGCATACCTTCTAGAAAATTGCCGATATAAACGTCGTCGGCAAGCGAAGTGGTATAGAGTTCATCCAGCAGAGAACCTGAGATAGTGGTTGCGTTGAGATTAAACACCGTAAACGGTAGAGGGAAACTATCGTAGTTCTCGTACGTCCAACCTGCACTCTGGAATACCGCGACAGGGGCAACGTGAGTGGGTGAAGGAACATAATACTCCATAGGCTTTGTTCCATTCTTTGGTTTCAGCGTAAATGTGAAAGAGCCGGTATCTCGGTGAGAACTGTTGATAGTGGCCGCACATCCCCTCGCAAATGAAGCAAGGGGACTAAAGTAGAGGGAAAATTTCCCGATATGCATTCTGTCATATGTGCCTGTTATGCTAAGAAAGTATGTATTAAATGTTTCAAAGGTGATATTTGAGAAGGTTTATACCCTTGCGTAAAGTGAGATCGGGTGCAGTTTACCGGGCCTGTGTTAAGTCCACTTGTTTAGTAATAGCGTATAGATAAGAAGTGAAGCTATAGTATTTGCTAACAATTGATATGAGACTTATAGGAGTGGCTTAGTACTAGTAAGTATAGCATATGCTATAAACTGTTATCTATTTCTTTAGGGCGAGTATAAGGAGTAGTGTTATATATATCTTATAAAGTTATAAAAATAGATTATAAATATAAAATATTATATATATATAAGAGCCTATTTTAAAATTAATAAAAAGCAATCTAATATACTTTAAATTATATAACAAATAGAAAGAATTTATTAATATATTATAAAGTTCTTATATAATAAGATTTTATAATTTTTAAATAAAAAAAGATATTATATATTTAGTTTTTAAACTTATTTTAAATTTAATAATATATCCTATTTCTTTTTAGAATTTTTAAAAAAATATAGTTAAGTTATATAATTATTTGAGCTTAGTATTAGAGAAATGCTTTCTAATTATAGTTATTTTAAGTTTGCAAAGCAGCTTAAGCTCTTCCACTTATAATATCTTAAGAGCGTTAGGAGCCGTAGAGTTACAGGGCAAGCTTGTTCTGCTCAGGCGTGATGCTTGAAAGTCTTATCACAAAGAGGATAAGATTAGATCGGCGAAGTCCGAAGATCGGTAAAGTGCGATGTTATCGTAATCGGGGGTCCGGGTAAGTTTATCAGTGTACTATAACTCGTGTATCCGGTCCTCTGTCTAACAGTTTATTCCGTTTCTTACGATGATTCAAGGGTTTATCTGCGCCTCCTGCGGCGTTTTGCCACGGCCCGAGAATGTTTCACCATAAAACAAAGCTGTTTATACGTTTTTATCAACAGTTATGGCTTTCAGCCTCGGGCGCAGAAGTCTTCGCTCCGTCGATTTCTCTAATACCTCCGCTCTCGCAATCAAGGTCGGCTATCCTGCTACACCGTGGCGGCTACTTATCGCTACACGACCGGGATCTAGTACAATTGAGCTAGGTACACAGCCGCAACTTAGATTATCGAGGACAGATGTAATATTCTTGGGTTTTTAGCGAATCGCCCACCCAACTGGGTGCCTCTGCGACACAAGCCTAGCACACTACACGGTATTTTCTACACCACCTGGCAATCGCGGCAGACCAGCCTAAAATCGATGCCAAAGTAGCATGCCCGCGTGTCACACTGGCACTTCCAGACGTTCCAATGTAACTTTTAAACAGAAGCGAAGTATCACTAGATTGGCCTCGTTCAAGAAAAATGCCCAACCCATATCTCATCACTTGGCCTCATCCCTATCTCGACACCTCGCCGCTCACACATTCTCCTCCACTCGGTGTCCACCTCCCAAGTCCTTACCACCTCAGATCTCACTATTACCTGCATTAACATGCCTGCCTCCGCATGCCATGCATTGTGGCAGTGGAACGCCCATACTCCAGGGTTATCGAACACAACGCGCATAATTACCCAACCGTACCCCTCGACAGTCACCGTGTCGCGGCGCAGCGGGTTGTCCAGGGCACCACTCGCGGCAAGGTAAGAAGGCAACTCGTCTTCGGTAGGTGGATAGCCGCTATGACCCTGGGCGAGAACGAAGACGTGGTGGCCGTGGAGGTGGAACGGGTGCGCGCCGTCGTCGAAGTTGCTGATGGAGATATCGACGGTGCGAATGCCTGTTGTTTCCAGTACGAGCTCCTTCTTGCGGTCGAAAATAATATCATTGACACCCAGTGGGGTTGTCTGTATTTGTTCCGCATTGTCTGAATCCAGGAAGCGGTGAAGCGATGGTTGTGTTGCGTTACCATGGAACGTCGAGTCATTGAAATAGCCTCGAGACAATCGCCAAGCACCAATTTCAAAATTTGCGCGAAGGTAGACAAAGTCATCTACAGGAGGAGGCGTTATAGGTTCCACGGGATGCAGAACACTGGTGTTGAGGTCGTGGCACAAGACGTCGACGACCTCAGGCCAGTCCTTGCTCTTCGGTTCGGGGAGGGGGAGCTGTGTTCCGGGCGATGTGTACCGAACGATGGCCCTGATTTCCGGCTTCAAACGGTGATTCTCTTTGTTGAAACAATGCGTTACCATTCGCGCTCTCATCCAAAAGGACGACGCAGTTGTGACATTCGCTTCCACGACGACGCTGTACCGCTGAGCAGGGAGGATATTGAGCCGGTTAAAGGGCACGGGATGAACGATAGTGCCGTCGACCTCGATGACGTAAAAAGGATGCTGGTCGAACTGTATGGCAAACTCGGCGAACGCGCCAACGTTGATAATACGCAGTCTATGTCGATTTCCGCTGGTCAGATCAATCGTGGGAATAGTAACATTTTGGACATCGCATGGCCACCCCTCAAAGTCAGCACAGTCACGGACGCCACGGCCGTTGATTAATGCATTGTCCGGAACCGGTTCTTCATTCTCCTGGCCGGGTGACAGATACTCCATCAGCAACTCAGATGTAAGGTTGTGGTAGTGATCTTGTACCATGACGACCCTATCGCTGTCATAATCCAGCTCTTGCAGCTTGGACTCTTTGACCGAATGTATAATCATCGGACCAAGCAGCCCGTCTGATGCTTGTGCGCTGTGATGTGCATGGTACCAATAAGTCCCAAATTGACCCCGCACGGCGAAGCGAAGTGTCATAGACGAGTTGGGGGCGATGGCACACTGAGTGACGCCTACTGTGCCATCCATGAAGTTGGTACCATTCTGGAATAGCCCGTGGAAGTGGATGGAGGTTGCATTTGGTCCTTGGTTATCGATGTGCACGACGAGGTTGTCGCCTTCGTTGCATTCCACCAGAGGGCCGGGAAACTGATTGTTGATGAGCATCATTGGACGATAGATTCCATCTGGGTTCAAGTTGCCAGCAGAGATCGTCCAATTATAGCTTCGAGTCTTCGGAGTCGCAAGCACATCCCAAGATGGGCAGAGAATATACTCGTCGGGGTTGCGGAGTGTGGGATGTAAAGGAACGGCTTCAGCATACTGAATGACTTGGTGCTCCTTGGCGGGCTTGACCTCCAGTTGCTCAGATTTATCGTCGTGAGTTGGAACCGCAGTGACGGACGCCAAACTAAGAACTAGAGCCGACAGCCCAAGTAGAGTTGCGATCGTGAGCGTCGCGAATGAAGCCGTCTGGCGGAGGCTCCAGGAGGACTTAATGAAGTTTTTCTCAGTCTGAGATAAAGTATGAATCAGCAAGAAAGGCTGCTCCTCAAGTTCGCTACTAATTTCGCTTGCAGTTGCATGACCGAGCTCAGTTGGTTCCATGGTCAAGGAGCTCAAGGGCTGACATGATCTGTCAACGTCAAGTTCATCGTCTGCCATCGTCTCCGAACCCATAACATGAAGGAGCAGGTTAAACAGTTAGTCTAGTCCTGCTTCCGCTTAGGCGTGTTGCGAAGGTGGAACGTGGTAGTGAACTCAAAGCGAGTTCACCAGCCGTCCCAAAATATGTTAGTGCAGAGTAATAAACCATCCGTGGCCACGTTGTTGTAACTCCGACAATGCTGATTGGTATTTCCTTCTGTCGCTCTAGGACATAGGATCCCCATGCTGGTATGTTGGTCTAACAAAGCGGGGTGTAAGTTTCAACCCAACTATTCTGGCAACGGAAGACACGTGGTTAAATAACAACTGTCCGTAGCACCTTATGCATAGCACATTGCTCCCCACATTCAAAACAAACAAATTCAATTCGCTAGTGTTGAAACGGGCAACAGGGATACGCAACACCTTCTTCATGTGGCTGATGAGAGCGGGAATATGGATGAATCTAATGTGTAATATCCATCAATCATATGGCCCATTCCCAGATATTTGGTGGGATTTGGTTCGCGAATGACGCGAATGACACTTACAATATGGTGCCGAAACTCATGGATTTATAAAGGGCCCTGTCAACAGGCATGCCCTGTAGGACATTTCGACCCTGTATAATCTCCTGACCGAATGGTGGAGTCGAACGGCACCCAGATCCGAGATCTACACAAGCACATGCACTGGCCCCGTGCAACTCAAAGTGGAGTTAATGGACATGAACGGGTGAGATGAAGAGGATCATCTCATAAACATGATATGAGTCTTCATACCCCCCTAAGTGAAAGTGAAACTCCTTCCTCTCAGCATTCGGTACTACACTCCACGCAATCAACTATTCACCGTTTTGTTTGCCAAGTTTTGTCGAGTCTTGGCCATGTTGTTTCAAACTGTGACAATCCTAGCTGCCGCCGGCCTTGTTCTGGCGGTTCCCCACCACGAGCCCAACCCCAACTATGATAAGCCTGGGACGGAGCTCCCGGTGGTTGACAATGTTTGGGAGACCATGTACACGGCCACGGCCACTGCTAGCATCGGCGCTGCTGCCGAGACGGCCAAGACAAGCAGCCCGACCAGCCATGTGAAGGGTAAAGCCTTCGACCGCATCGCCATTATATATTTCGAGAACACGAACTATGACAAGGCCATTGGAGACCGTAAGAGATCTAATCTGTAGCGTGACACAAATTATTTCAGCTAACATAAACCAGCAAACTTTGCCTGGTTCGCTAAACAGGGCATCACATTGAGCAACTACTTTGCGGTGACACACCCTTCGCAGCCCAACTACCTCGCCTCCGTGGCGGGTGACTATTTCGGCATGCAGAATGACGATTTTGGCCGCGTTGACGCCAACGTCTCTACTGTCATCGACCTACTAGAGCATCGCGGCGTCTCGTGGGCCATGTACCAGGAAGACATGCCCTACACCGGTTATGAAGGATACAACTACCTCAACCAGAAAACAGGCGCCAACGACTACGTGCGCAAGCATAACCCGGCAGTCCTCTTTGACAGTATCACTCGCGATGAGCGACGCCTATCGCAGATCAAGAACTTATCCATGGTTGACACGGAGCGCTCCATGTTTCACAAAGACCTCAAGGAAAACAAGCTACCGCAGTGGATGTTTATCACGCCCAACATGACATCCGATGGTCACGACAGCAGTGTCACTGTCGCGGGCGAGTGGTGCGAGGCCTTCCTTAAACCACTCTTGACGGACAAGCGATTCATGCAGAATACTCTGGTGCTTGTTACCTGGGATGAAAACGAGACGTATGCCATCCAGAACAACATCTTGGCCATCCTTATCGGTGATGCAGTGCCTAAGCACCTGGTCGGCACCGTGGACAAGACATTTTACAATCACTACTCGGAGATCGCTACCGTTCAGGCTAATTGGAACCTCCCGACGCTGGGCCGTTGGGACGTAGGCGCTAATGTGTACAAAATGGTAGCCGACAAAACGGGCGAGACAATCCGCAAGTTTAAGCAGGGCGCTTTCGAGAACAGGTTCTGGAATTACTCCTACGCTGGCCATTTCAACGAGAACGGCGGAAACTCAGAGTACCCGGCACCGAACCTTAAGCTGGATAGGAGTTTCGGCGGGCGTCACATCTACGGGCCTGTCAAAGCTGAATGGAAGCACAGCCAGAACCCCACATACTATGAGGACACAATCGATGTGAATGACGGCCTCACGCCGCCCAAGGGTTACGCGCCTATCGCGTAGGAAGACTAGTCGTGCGGGACTACAGATAGGAACTGGGCTTGCACATGTAAATGGAGACATTAATGAGTACACCCACGGGAAGATGTAACCACGGCTCACTTGAGTGTAGCATTCATTGACTACCTAAAGACGCCCTTCGGGTGCTTATGGCGTTTGCCACAAAACTTCGTATTATTATGTTGCAACGACTGCGATGTGATGAGGGTCTAAATATACAGGGATCGCTCGCTAGGAAACAATGCAAAGAAGACCCTCTTCACCTGAACCCTGTCAGCTCGTTGTACTCAACCAACCCAAACATGGCGAATAACTACAGGTACAACCCACAAGGATTACATATGTCAATATATGGGCCCTTTGCAGGTCACTTTGCCACTGTGATTTCAAGGGTATTCTTCTATTGGTTGGTCCTTTTTAGAATGCAGATCACTTCTTAAGTCGTGATACCTACAGATGCTAGAAGACTTTGCCTATGAGTCAGGTATCTTAACATAGGCTATAAACTGGGGCTTGTACCCACTAAGACTTTTGTAATCCTTGGGGGTTGTAGGCTGGTTTTCCACGCACGTGTTACCCAGCGGTCTTGGCAGTGGCTTGTTTCCTCGTACGCTAGGCTGGTGAGCGCTGATCTCCGGCGAATCAATTGTATTTAATTTAGAAGCATACGTATTGTCGTAAGCTTATGCAGGCAAGCTGCGGTAGCCCATATCTACAAAGCCTACGACCCACGTGGGGACTTTTGCAACAGAGGCCCAGGCCGTTTGTGCCGAGTCTCTGACCGAGGAGCCAGGGATTGATAGCAAATGCGGAAAGTGGTAGACCAGACGTCGTATTTGCTACTTACCGTGATTTTCGGCCCCGGCAAGTTTGCGGACGAAGTGCCGTGCATCTAGATGCCTGGAAAACCCCGATTTCTCGTTTAAACCTTTTTCCTTCGCAAATGAACATGAACTTGTCCCAAACCGCCTTGGCAAATATGAAGCACTCACAAGCCCCGCAAATTACTCGCTTCCTCTCTGACTTCACCCTCGGGTTCTCGGATGGTTTGACGGTCCCATTTGCACTCACCGCGGGGCTGAGCTCGCTGGGAAGCACCAATACTGTCATCCTCGGCGGGTTGGCGGAGCTGTGCGCGGGCTGCCTTAGCATGGGAATTGGTGGGTATCTCTCAGCGAGGGACATGCTTCCTGAGTCAAAACAACTAGGATGCCAGGTTCAAGACGAGGAAGAGAGAGGCATTCTCAACTTTGACGGGGACGAAAGTGTCTCTGGTGTCGAGCTTGACGATAAGTTCTCAAGCGAGGCCGAAAAGGTTTTACGGAAACACCTTACATCGCTGGATCTTCCGGAAAGTGTGACATCTACAATCCTCACCACTCTACAAAATAAACCTGATAGCTTGATTCGGGTCGCCACCAACTTGCAGGAAATACAATACGGCCTGTCGTCGTCAACACTCGAAAGCTCCCACGTCTCCCCAGTCGTCTCAGGATGCTGCATATCACTCGGCTATGCCATTGGCGGCATCATTCCGCTCTTTCCCTATTTCTTTGCCCACACAGTTGGCGCTGGGTTCCGCTGGAGTTTGTGTCTTTGCGTATTCGCGCTGTTTGCTTTTGGGTCTGGGAAGAGCCGCTTGCTCAGGGGCACAGGAAGCCTTTCGCATTGCTTCTGGGAGGGAGTGAATATGTTAGTACTGGGGATGATAGCGGCCGGAGCCACTGTTGCGTGTGTGACTTTC
Source organism: Stylonectria norvegica (assembly GCA_014621405.1). Taxonomy (NCBI): domain Eukaryota; kingdom Fungi; phylum Ascomycota; class Sordariomycetes; order Hypocreales; family Nectriaceae; genus Stylonectria; species Stylonectria norvegica. The sequence goes on along the minus strand of JAANBC010000477.1, from coordinate 13,104 downwards.
ATGGAGTGGAAGATGGGCTAGAATAAGCCAGACGTCTACTGATTTGATGTTGAGCTTAAGCTTCATGGCATACTATGTTAAAGAGTACTCGGGAAATGAACGATTAGAGAGGGTAAAGTGGTTATCATAAGCTTTCTCAAGTATTACTACATAAGACATGTTGAAGAAACATCAGTCTCGATTTAGTTGCTCAAACGCATTGTTTAACGCGAGCTTGGTTGAATCCTTCGATATGTGGCTTCGAGTTAAATAAAATTCAATGAAGAAAAACCAGCCATTTGTAGTACGAGTTTATATTATATCTCTCTATTGCTACTGTGTAGCCCAGATCTTTCACCTAATACATAGTTCTTGTGGCTACTTTAGTATCTTTTCCTCGTTATATCCTTATTCCTTATGACATTTGCAATATGCAAACTACATTCTGCTATTCGAAGTATAATTCGAGCTCTCAGACCCATTCTTTACATATAGTATCAAATACTTGTTTATCAGTGGCAATCTTCTCAGGCTTAGGAGGCCTTGTTCAAATAGGTATTCTGGGGGTGCCTTGGCGTAAGTCGTTATATTCTGGATTGGTCATGTATGAAGTGATGCGGCTATGTACCCAAGGATCTCCCATGGATCCCAGAGATAGGAAACATCTATAATTAGCCTAGTTAATATTGCTAAATGACATGTTTCTCTTTAAGTCATGACTATCAGGCGTTGCTATACAGAAACTACCACATATGCAGTATGTGATATAGTAACGGCTATAGTAGGCCTATGACTAATTTGCTGTTGAAGTTCGTTTAGTTAACTGGATCTCTCTTGTGCTATTTCGGGGTCGCAGATAGATCGGGCGCGGTTGTTAGTGTTAGTATTGCCCTTGTCCTCGGCTGGCTACGTCCGTTAACTGCATAGAGATGTCAAAGCATTCGAGTGTTAATAACAGCGGGTTATCGTTTAGTCCATGTGGGTTGATGCACACTAACATGTGGCATTATTTTAAATAATCTGTTATCTAGTTAATATTATACACTCTTTATATTCTCACCCTATGGGCAGTGATTATTATCTCTTGCAGGTGGCTATGAGTGCACTAAACTATTAGTAGAGCTTATGCCTATTTATTTATACCTCTCATCTATAGGCTAGGAACTTAATTGCTAAGAACCTTGACATATAAAACTGAGTATAGGAGTTCTACCAGGGAGTTGAACCTGGACTGGGTGAAATAGTACTTCAAGGCTGTATTTAAGTAAAAGGAATTTGAGTACAGAGAAGACACACCCCGTGTTCTACCTTACCCAGAAAGTTCTTTCTTTGTAGAACACTAATGATAAGACTCTTCTGGAGTATACTGTTTATTGAACAGTTACGTATTCCCGTGGTCGTGTTTCTCAGATAGCTATGTATGTGACGCGGCCGCGTGGAACTCGCCTGACAATATCACCCAGCTTACGAGTATATTTGCTGCGCATTGACTGCCCTTGCCTGCAACGACGCTATCTGGTCTGGCTATATAGGAATGTCAAATTCACCCTTCGGACTCAAATGTTCTTGGCTATTCTCTTTTTTATACCAGTCCAACACTCCATTGGCTTTTTAGAGAAGCCTTCATGAGAAGACAACTTCCCTTGATACAGTTTGAACTCATAACGTCGAAAAGCTGTACCAACAATAAGAGCCAGCTCCATGTGCGCCACGTTCTGCCCGACACATGCTCGGGGTCCAAATGAGAACGGATTGAAGCCCATCTTCTGCTTTGCCGTCAAGTTTAGCCATCGGTCGGGCCTGAAATCCTCAACGTCCAGACCCCAGATGTCAGGGTCATGATGGATCGTGAAGCTGGGAACTGATAACACAGTACCCTGTGGAAAATGCTCTTTGCCGTAGGAGACGCCTTGGGGTGCAGTGACGAGGCGTGGGAGGCCAAGGGCGGACGTGGAGTGTAGGCGCATGGCTTCGTCAATACATTGGCGAAGAAACCTGAGATTTTTAACTTGGCTGTGCGCGGCAATCACGGCGTCGTCGGGAATTGCGGCATCAAGCTCTGCCTGCAAGCGAGATATAACAGTGCCTGGGTCAGCGCGTTCGCCCGAGAGGATCCAGTAGATGACAGCGCAAGCGGTGTTAGAGACGGTGTCACTACCGGCTATCAGCTGAGTTAGGGCTTCGGAGATGAGCTCGTCCCGGGGCATCGAGTTTCCTTCGCCATCCCTGCTCTGTACGAGCATCTCGAGGATATCGTGTCGTTTTGCAACTCCCTTTTCTCTTCCTTCCATACGCCTATCTACAGCGGCTAGTGCGATGCCATGAAGATTGGTTATCGACTGAAGTCCTTTGCTGAAGAACGGGTCGGGGAGATACTTGGCAACTGGCCTGATCTCGGGGAGGAGGCCCAGTGTTGAGCTCACTTCGCCTCTTCTGTTTAGCGTCTCGGCGCCGGAGACGTATGTTCGCGGTTTTCCAGGCATCGCCGACTCGCAGTCGTCACGACCTCGCTCGACCATCCCAAAAGGCGCTCCGAACGCCAAGTCTCCAATAATGTCAAAGGCTAAAAATGTGCACCAGGGCATCATGTTGACGCGGGCGTAGCCATCTTCGGCCGGATATCCGGTCATGTGGTCCAACTGTCCGACCCATCTCTCCAGATTGGCTGACATATGTGACTCAAAACTCTGCACGGCACCGGGCGAAAAAGCGTGAGCCACAATCTTGCGCTTCCTGGTGTGCTGTCCGCGATGGCGCACGTTGAAGACGCCCGGAACTCCCGACACAAAGGCGTCATAGAAATAACTACCCGTGCATGTGAATAACAGGCTGCAGTAAAAATGGGGGTTCGTGGAAGAGATTTACTCCTTGAGAAAGCCGTTTCCATGCGCATAAACGGTTCGCAGACCCTCAGGCGTTGCGATGGAAACATGGTTAAAGCCGACTCTTGCAACCTTTCCATACTTGCGGTGGGCATAGTCAACCCAAGCGTACTTTTGTCCCTGCCGAGCGCCCAGCGCGAGCCATACATTGCTGAACCTTCCCACCAAAGGTCCGGGAATGTGCTTCAGGTGCTTGTAGGTGGTGAAGTATGGTAAAACCCAGTATGAGACAGCCCAGATGGTTAGGATCAGGGAAAGAAGCGCCATAGACCGCAGGAGCTCCATGTCTTGGATGAGTTTGTAATAAAAGGGCCGATATGCTGCAGAAGGGTAGACACCGTCTCGGATATTTATGAAGGGCAAAATCTTACCAGCACTTGAACTTATGTATCGAGTCTTTCTCTGCGTGGAAATGGCATATACATGCCCCCTATATATGTCAAGAGAGATCTCGACCGCGAATCAATTGATAACGATTTGTCCAAAGATGGGGTAGAGGCCACCGACCGCCGATCGCATGCACGACATGTGGTTGGTTGCGCCTTCCCCGAGTTCCAGATTCGTGGACGAGAATGGGGATATGTATAGTCAACCATGGGGGTAAGGTAAAATTATCTCTACCAAGTATAAAGCGAATACTGTAGGAGCCAAGTCCCCACCTATGTCAAAAAATGGGTAACGGATACGCTGGGAGACCACGCGTTAGTGATAAGCATCCCCACTTATGATAACTTTGCTCAAAGATAGACGAACCAATGTTCCCGGCCCCGCTAATAAAGCGGTTCAGTCTACGTACTTCAATAACATTTGACGACCCTTGGCGCTGTCCGGCGGATCCTTTTTTGGTATAATGCAGGATAAATCCTATGCTCTCAACACTGAGCACTTTCTTAACCGTCTTCTTGAGGATCTTGTCCTTTAAGCTACCAATGAGATGTACTTGTGTATCTCGTCTTCTAAGTTAGAGATGAGACGTCCTGTATGAGAAATGAGAAGGGCATAATTTATCTAATTGTATGAAGTTCAGGGATTTTAAATAAATGCAAGATGAAAGCAATAACCCTTACTATGGAATGCGGTGCTATCCAGTGGTTGCCGCGCAGCTCAAGGCGGAAGAGAATGTGTTTCACTACATTGAAGCTATCAAGTCTAGTACTTCTTCCGCGGGAGAAAGTACGTGGGCGTATCTCGTGATGTGATGGACTGTTCTGGCGATACAGAATGCAAAAGTCTAGACATGTGCGTCACTGCACCTCACGCAGGGCATTGCCGGTCCAAGATCGCATCTATGGTTATGTGTTGCTCTCGCCGCATCCTCGTAGATTGCTCGCTGAACAGCAAGTCACATGCAGTTATGGAAAGTTATCGCCACCGTGAACCCGCTACTTGTGTTCCCCCCACCTCTCGACCTGTTCCAGCAGCGAGCGACGACGACGACGACGACGACGACGCTAGCGAACAAACACCAACTCGATCGCTAGAAGCTGTTTGTCCTTGTGCTTTCTTTATTGGACTTTGCTAACTCCAGTCCAGTTCAACTACTTCGTCCACCAGGTCACGAATGTTCACCCCGACCGAAGAGCCGTCCCACGGGAGTATGTCGAAGAAATCCTTACCAATTACTTATCCCAGAGCCGACACTAGATCAACTGAACTTTGCTGAGCCACAAGCACCTTTTTTCGATGCCGCTGGCGAGGTCGCCCGACAGCCCACAAGAGAAGTGACGCCCGGACAGAGCAGCGCCAGAACCGGAACGTGGACAAGCGTGATCAAGCACAGAGGGTGATCGAGTCTAGCTTCCGCATTTCCCTCGAACTGACGGAGACTTTTGATTACCGAGACAATTTCTCACCAGGACGTCTCGAACCTTGCTGGCATCACAGCACAAGCCCAGCGCGCAGTTATCGTACTGCAGTCGCTGTACGAGCCTAGCAAAGCTCTTCATACTGCTGCTGTGAGAGAAGACGGTGCCAGTCTACCAGCTCAGATGAGAAAGGTCTCTGACCCTGCCCTCATTGATATTGAGGCTTGCTTTCCAGGCGCGGGCGATGGTGGCGACAAGGACAATGACTCCAACGAGTAGGGTTTTACCGCGCTGCGAATCTTCGAAATCCATAATGAAACTCAAGCATGGCTGGAACAGAACGCTAGCTATTTCACCCAACGACGATGCTAGCGAGCATGCAGCGTTGACCCCGGAAATTTCGTGAAGACACCAGCAACCGCAGGACCAGCTCGGATTTATCCTGTGGAGTTTGAGTTGCGATTAGGACTACTAGACCATAGTTCTCATCCCAGAATCCCGTCATTCAAATCGCTCCGCAGTTGTTCGATCCCGTGTTGTCTCCATCGATTCTTTTAGGATTCAGCGTCGTCGAGTCCGGTACCTGCTCATTGACGCCCAAGCCGAGGCACTCGGACATCTCGACAGTAGTGACTGACTTCAGGTGAATTTATCCATGTACTGCAACTTCATTGAAGGATTTAGGCCTGATAAGCTCCTGCTACAGACCCCTCAGTGACTCATAGCCCTGATGACTGACAGCAGCCGTGATGATTAGCAGCAGCAGTAACCCTGATAACTTCAAAGACATTGTTAACCTTGATAACAGATCGCTTTGACCGCAGATTCCGTAGCTACAGCCTGTACACTGTAAACCCTTGTAACATAGCTTAATAGACTTAAAGACCCCTGAAATATAATTAGTCATCAGCTTTGCGCCCCCTTATAGTAGCATGTAATGCGGTGGCATAGGACCTAGTGTAATTACTTAATTAAGAAGTTACTTAAGATATATTCTTTTATACTTCTGATAATTTCTTACTTCTAGATAAGCTAAGCAACTTATCAATGCTACGTTACACAAGAAACAACCCATCAGGAGAGCGGGGTAACAATGCACCTCTAATTATAACGTAGCAGTTCGGCCCGTCCAGAACTGCTGGACCCTTTCATGTCCTCATGCTTAAAAACAAGCCTATTAAAGGATCACCTCCGCTCTCCTCACTTGCCCACCTCTTTGTACTTTACTGATCTTGTTGCCTCATCCTCGGTTCCGAATTAATCCACTTTTTCTTTAAGATGCATCACATAACCGCACTTCTTGTCGCCGCCGCTGGCGTAGTATCTGCAAAGGTGCCGTCTCTGAACGTTCCGGCATGCCCTGCGGTCGGTACTATTCAATATTCCAAGTCAGTCCCTAGCCGGACTGGCTTTCCCTTGACTCAAGTCGACCTCTGTTACACGCAAACGACCATCGCTATCACTTTCACTGCTCACAATGAGACGAACTTTTACTTCGACCCCAGGCAGGGGACTAATGATGATATCTGGGAGTATGAGGTTATGGAGGCTTTCATTTACAAAGGCACCGGCGACCCACAAACCTACCTGGAGTTTGAGGTCAATCCCAACAACGCGACTTACCAGGCTTTCGTCTTTAACCCGTCCAAAAATCGCACCGCCGGCGCACCTTTCGACCATTATTTTATATCAGACCCAACTACGGACGGCTTCTCATCGACGACGTCGCTTGACAAGCCCGGGGGAAAATGGACCAGCAGCGTCCGGATTCCTTTAGCTCTGTTCAATGTGAACAATGGTCAGGCAAAGGGTACTAAGTGGAGGATGAATTTCTTTCGCACAATCACAAGCACTGAAACGTATCCTAATCAGGACCTCGGCGCATGGAGTGTTCCAGATGAGGCGAGCTTTCATATTACTAAGTACTTTGGTTATATAAAGTTTATTTAATAGTAATAAATAGTTCTTAAGCTTTATATATCTTACTTATTACTAAGAATAAATAGTTCTTTATATATACTTTGAGTTTTAATAACTTATATAGCCTGTAATATTTACTACTTTAATAGCTTTATTATAGCTATAGCTTCAGATCACTCTTCTCTGCCATTCGTCCAAACTATCATTACTAAAGTAAGTAGTTCCGCTCTTATAGAACCCCAGTCGTTGTAGAACTTGACCGCTTTTGTCGTTCGCTTTCTCTGTCTCGGCGATGAAACACTGGGCGCCTCGTTCTTCGACGGCCCATTGCATTACAATTCTGGCAGTCTTTGTAGCCAGTCCGCGGCCGCGGCACTTTGAATCAAGCCCGTATCGCAATTCCAGCATCTCTTGCCAGGGTGGTAAGATGATCGGTAGTGAGGAAGCTGAGTGGAGCTCCTCCACATTATCAGTCGCATCGCGAACACAAGTATAACCCGCCCATTCGATATTTTCAAATAGCTTTCCGTCGTCTAATGCTTTCAGCTTCTGGAACTCGACTCCTTCCACAATCTTGACTGTTTCTGCCGTATCACTCAAGCACCGACCCCGAACTGCCTCAAAGATATCTCGGGTTGGGAGCAGACCAATTGCAAAGTCTCCCATTCCCCTTTTTCCCCAGCGCAAGGCGCCGTCACGCTTGAGTAACATGTCTTTTACTTCCTCATCGGACCATAGGATCGGCCCGAAGCTGTCTCCAAACGCCGTGTGGCAGAACACAGGGTCTCCGTGCAGCTTTCGGAAGAGCGTACGGTAGGATTGCACATGAGCAGAGCTTGGTGTAGGAAGAAAAATAAGACTGTCTGTTAAAAGAGCAAAGGCCGCTGATGTCATCTTTAGTTCGGAGATGAGGTTTAATTGAGTTTATAATTTGCATGAGTAAGATGCCGCCGCAAGCCGAAATAAATTATTTAATAGTAAAGTTATAAATATCTCAGATTAATAATGTGTTTCTTCATCGGCTAATTAGGGCTTGTAAGAGCCGCCGAGCGAGCCTTAGCTGTGCTGAGACAGGTCACTCGGCCAGGGGCGGCTCATACACGCACCGGCCCCGGTGCGTCTAAGATCACGTGACATATTGCACCGCCCCCCCGGTGCACCTAAGATCTGTTATGTAAGCCCGATATGTGTGTGTGTGATAGTCTGATATATATAATTAAGGCATATATATGATGCGTGTAATATGTGTAATTAAGGCATGTGTGTAATATGTGTATATGCAGGCTATGTGAGTGATTCATATATAAAAGAGAGGTCTTAATATATATATTTAACAACTCTTAAATAGTATATTAGGCCTTAATAACCCGGTGACTTAGTATTTAGATATGTATCTCTTAATAAAGTGAATCACTTTGCAGTTATATAATATATAAAGCGAGGGAAAGTAAGAGGAATGCTTGTTAAGTCTATTTTAGTAGCAGGAAAAGAGAGGAAGTTGGATTGATATAATATAAGCTGTTAGTGGCTAAATTAGGCTAAATTACAGTCTTTGTAACTTCCCTTCAAAGGGGTCAAAAGAGGCTATATTTCCCGCAATTGCATACTTATATATATATATATCGGGCTTATATAACGGATCTTAGATGCACCGGGGCCGGTGCAACATATCACGTGATCTTAGGTGCACCGGGGCCGGTGCGTGTATGAGCCGCCCGGCCAGGAATTATATTACTAAGATAAAAAGAATACCTCAAATAAATTTCAGATAATATAGAGAAACCTATCTTATTATTAACCGAAGACTTCCTCACTTTTATATATGATATCTTACTCATAGTAATGAACTGAGCCCAGTCTGTAATACCTCTTTAGACTTGATATCAGGCTCATATTTAACAAACTGCATCCACTGTTCAATGGATCGAATTCTGTCTGGCTTGATCATATCCAGACGAGAGTAGTCCCTGGTCCATAGACCAGTGTTGCCATGGCTTTCTGCCCAGATGTTCCACCAAGGATCAAACATTTGCCGTTCAGTGACAAGTGTAGCATCGTCAAAGCCAGGTGAGTGGGCTGTGCCAAGCTTGACGTCGGAAAGGTCTTTTTGTTTCTCCTGATTGTTTTTGGGCACGAAATCTGCTGGTAACCCGGTCACCTTGGTAAACGCTTCCGCGATCATTCGCCCGGAAGCATGCTCGATTCCAACACTTAGTAAATCCCCTTGGAACTCATCGGAATGTTCGAACATGTACCGCGCAAACCAAGCTAGATCATCGAGAGAAACAAGCGGCATGCATCCTTCGTTTCCCAAGGCAGCCTTAAAAAGGTAGATTCCGTTTTCCTGTTTGACCGGACGAAGCGTGGTCGTTAGAAAATGGTCTGCATATGGCCCAGTCTCGAGCAGACTCCAATTCATAACTCTAGTTGATTGAGCTCGTAAATACTCTAAAGCCTTGATTAACATGTGCTAGGAAAATAGGGAAGATAGCTCCTACCAGCGACTTTGGCTTTGCCGTCAACGAACGGAACTCGGTATTGAGATTGAAAGGCACCCTTTTTTGAAACGTAGGGAAGGGTGCTATAGATGAAATGCTTGACCCCTGCCGCAATGCAAAGCTCATATATGCGAATTCCCCAGTAAATCTCACTCTTTTCCCCGATAGCAAACCCATTGGTATTGACAAAGACAGCATCAATACCTTCAAGGCCGACCGCTAAAGGTTTCTCATTGTATGTGTCGCCCTCGAAGATGGTGATATTTGGGGTACTAGCTAAGCATACAGCATGCTCAGAAGTAGAATCTCGGGTAAGAACTCGGACATGATGTCCACTTTGGGCTAGCTCTCTCGCTACATAGGTATTCTGGATACCGGCCCCCCCAAGGACAAGGATGCTGAGATGAGCAGCCATTGTAAGAAAGACTTTGCGTTAGGGAGATGTAAAGAATAGTACTGATTTGAGGTAGAGCCTATTTAACCACAGGCGATAAATTGAAGTATAGAATAGCTAGTAAAGAGAGCCTGTTATCTTTATATTTATGTTTTATATAGGGTTAGGAGGAATCCTGTTCCAGTCCCTTATATAATACGGACATATTATATAAGTTATTACATGGCATTAATAATAACAGAATAATTAACTTAGATAGCATATTTATAACTCGCGAATTTCTCATAGACTAAAGTCTTTCTAGTATATAGCTAGCTATTAGACAGATGGATAATATAAAAGCAATACCTGTAGCTGTTTATAAGCAGAAGTTATACTGTCAGTCAAGTCAGACCACTAACATAAAACGGCCCGGCTATACTAAGAGCTGGGAAGAAAGAAAGAACAGTCATACTACCGAGAGCTGTGCTATTTAATAGCCTAGTAAATTTGCTTGTGACACAGAGGTCATGAACGTGTCCCCGGGGATCTGGCTGGCGAATAAAAACCCAGCTTCTCCATCTCACCCGGTTTGAGTTTTGACGCAGCTAATGTCAAAAGAGAACCTTGAGACGAACATCTCCTCGGCTGACCTTCGACTGATAAAGGCTAAGAACACTTTCATATACACTAGGCCGGGTTGAACCAGGGCTAACTCAAGTTGCCCTGGCCTGGTTGTAGTCATCATAATGATTCGACCTTCTTGCAAATCAACGCTATTTGACAACGAGTCTCAATAGGCCAGACAAGGTGCAGTTGGCGCAACACTCGCATCATAACTACTGGCTACTTTCTATAGAGTTCGAGCAGTCAACCCGGAGAGCGTTGATGGTCTCCAGCAGCACAACACATCATCAGGGTATTTCCTGGAACATTTGTTCCAGATCTGCGTCTGTCACAAGACCTAGGATCTTAACTTCGTACCAATTGAGTCCCAACTTGTCAACATTCGCTACAGACAATGAAGACTTGCTAGTGCCTGTAGGTCAATAGAACAGGTAACATCTCTGGTACAGCCTACTGAGGCTCTGGTGGGGATCGAGATAGTTCCGTGTGTCAGCGAGAAGGCCTGTCTTCAGACCGGCGGAGTCGAATCATTCTGCGATCCTTCGGTTTCCAAGATGTTACATAGCGGCGTCGTGCAACAACCAAAACAAAGAACTGGGTTTTGTTATCGGCGCATGCACAAAAAACCCGAATGAAGTTATGCATAGGCCTGACGACTAGACGAAGCAGCTGATGTTGAGGTTATCCGCTCCCACGCCGTGGGAACTCGGAACCCTTGAAGGAGACGCTGCAATCACCATTTGGGCGAGTTACGGTAAACGGATTGCTCGAGTACCAAAGCCATCTCGTTTCCCAATGAGGCAAGTATTGTATGGCGTGACATCCAGCGAAGAAGCGGTAATGACGCCCTCGGCAGAAAAGTTATTACTTGACCATGCTACTCTACAATATATCTCAGCCAAGAAACGTCACAGAAGCGAGGAAGCATTGCCTGATCAAGCTATAGATTTTGTGCCAGCCATCCAGCAAGAATTTCAAAGTCATACGAGCTGTACCAGCGATGGCGATAAGTGATCCAGACTGAGCGATATCAGGCTGATATCATCGATACGACACGTCTTCTATGATAGTAATGCCGTGTGTTTAGAGACAAGAACACATAGCTAGCTATAGCCCCGGCACGAAATCCGAAAGACATAACTCTACTGCCCTATAACGTGAGAGTAACTCGAAAGAATGCAGAGCTTGAGACGGAGCAGCATTTTCCCTGAATAGATCACTTAAGAGGTATAGAGATAGGTCTGAACTATCACGTGAAAGTCAGAATAAAAAGGTAAGGCAGAACAACGCCTGTAACACAGTTCATGACAGTTCACCGCGTTAAATCACCAGATGCTATCGCGGATCTAGCAAAAGCTATTCTGACCAGTCTGCGAGACTGTGCCGCAACGTTCCGCAGCCCCATGGGAAACTGGCATAAGATATATACAAGCTGAACGAGTTTTTGTTAGTAATAATGCATAGACACATCATCGTCTATTAGGAACTAATACTATGTTTAACAACTCAAGAGCGTGACTTTGAGGCATAATCTGATGTGAATCGAAGGACAGCTCTGCGACTATTAACCACTTCGGATGTATAATTAACAGGTGTTCCGTAGTGGCCTCCGACCACTCAATCTATTCTACTATGCTCCGATTTGCAGCTGCAAAACTGCTGAGGCTCATTGCATCAAGATCTCGCTCAGACTGTCCCCGACGTGGTGACAGGTATGGCTCTACCGGCGGCGCCTCGCGTCTCGCACCCGTGGAAGAGAGCTCGGCATCATCATCAACTAAGACCACCATCCATACGCCAACGGACCCATTCGACCCGAGCAATGGCGTACAGTGAATCCAACGACTGCGGCCTGGCGATGCGATGGGGGGCTCACCGCCCCCTTCTCCATGGCTTCGATGATTCGTGACCCGTATTGCGACATTCTGTGCATGCATATCCGATCGGGAAAGCCATCGCACGTGGGCGGTAATTCCGTGCCCCCCCGCAAAAGCCTGGGTGAGGACATCCCGCACGCGATCGGAGCCTCCGATTCGTGATAGGAAAGGACTCTGCAGCATACCCGGGACGCGCAGCGACGGCGACGCGAAGAGAATGCGCAGGTTGGGATACGGGCGTACTAATAGGTAATGTTGGAAAATTCCGCTAAGCCGCCCGCCACGATTGATCTTGGCAAAAGAGTCCTGCAGAATGGGATCTGACAGCCGGCGGTGAATAGTGGCGTCGTCGTGTATTAGCAACCGCGGCTTGTTCCAGTTGGCTCGCACCGAGTCTGCGTCCCTTACGTTCTCCTGATTTGTGCGATGTAGAGAGCCGCCTGACTCGCGTACGGTCTTCAACTCCGATAAGCTGAACATGTCAGCTAGCTCCCGGAACTTGTCCCGGTCATGCCTCTCTTGCAGGTGGTTGAGTTCGTCGCTAGGATGTTGCGCAGGATTCTCTCGCTCCATAAGCCTTGACAAAGAGTCAAGACCAGAACACTCCTTCACTAGACCTGAAACGTCGACTTGGGCCCCCATATGATACCGTACTATGCCTCGGGAGTCGAAAAGGCGGGCCAGCATGAGGAGATTGACAAAGGGCGAGCCGTCACGGCGATAGTTGAGGAATGTCTCGCAGTGATCTTCACCAGCCTCAAGCTTCTCTCGAATTCTCTGCACACTGAATAGGTTCGTTTTAGGGCCCTGAAGGAACCTTCATATAGTTAAACAGTACTAAGGGTAAGGTATACTTTTTAGAAAAGTGGGGCAGATTCAAGTTCTATTATAATTTAAAAAAAAAACCTTAATTAATAATATTTTTTTTTAACTCTATAGCTATTTTATAAATTTAATTAAAATAAATTAAAAAAATTAAAATTTAAAGTACTTAGTATAAATCTAAAATTAAATTAGATTAAGCTAGTCTATAATATCTTAATATAAGATTAAATTAAAAATAAGCTTAATATTTCTAATATAAATATAAGATTAAATTAGATTAGGTAATTTATAAGTTTAGACTTAAGATTTAATACTATC
>JAANBC010000476.1:0-24800 GCA_014621405.1 Stylonectria norvegica | reverse complement strand
GTGGTGATGCCAAGCGCGGCGGTTGCGACGGGCTGGGAAGCGGAGAAGTTCGGCGGCGCGGCGATGGCCGATGTCTTGGCGTTGAAGACGTCGTCCAAACCCCGGATTCGCTGGGCAAGGCCGGTGTTGAAGGTGAGGAGGCGCGTGATGCGCTGCTCCAGTTCGTGGCGACTCCTTTCGGCGTCGCTCTGTCCCGGGCTGCGAAGTAGAGGTAAGCGGCCAAGCTCGGTTTTCAGGGTGCATCTCCTCGGGTTGCTTGCCATTGCAGGACCGTCATCATCATGGTCATGGACAGGTTGTGCCACCGGATCCTGGCGCACAGCGCGCGGATGCGCTTCTCGAAGCGGTCGCAGGCTTCACCGGGACTGGACACGGCGGCTTCAGCCTCGAGGGCGTCGCACAGCGCGTGCAGTTTGGAAAAGGCTAAGACGGTGTCGGTCAGGGTTGCGACCAGCTCGTCGACGTCGATCCAGGTGGCGCGCTCGGGGAACTGGAGGTGGCCCGACTGCAGCAGCGGCAGCGTCTTGGAGAGGACGTGGATGGAGGAGCGACACTCGCGGACCTCTCGTAGCGCCTGGCTGGCGACGACGCGGTTCGTCTTGGGCGTGCTGTTGAGGTCCCAGAGAATATCAGTCGCGTGGCCGCCGACAGCCAAGAGGCCAGCCATGGCCGTGGTCACAGTGAGAGTGTCCATTCTGGCTGAGGCGAGGCGGAGGGGGCAAAGCCCAGTTCAATGGGACAATCAATCAGTCAACCATCAATTGGCAGTCAGATCGATCAGTCAACAGTCAATCGATAATCAATCATCCATCAATAGAATGTACGAATAATGCCAATACCAACAAGGGGCCATCAAACTTCCAAGGTCCGACGTCTTGGCGCCGCGGGCCTGGGCCTTGATAAAGCAAAGCAACCTACCACAGCGACCCCCATGGTCTCCAGGATGGCTCCAGATGGCTCCAGGATGGACACCAGGCTAGAACTGCCGTGCTTCCGAGACAGAGCGTCTCGAGCGTCCGAAACGGCGGGAACAAGACGACAAACTTCGAAGAACAAGCCTGTAAAGGGCTGGAGCTGGAGCTGGAGCAATCCCCGCAGGCGCACGCACGGCGGACCACGGCACTCCACGGCAGCGCAGCGCCGCACGCCAGGACAGATGGAGATCGGTTCCACCAGGTTCTTAGGGTTAGGGGCGACGGCGGCTCACTTGACGACGGGCAACAGTGGATGTTTGGCACGCCCGAGAGAGACGGACCAGGGTCGATTGGATGCGGTCGGGTAACGGCACGGGCGCGGTGAGAATGAGATCCATAGCATGATGATGATGCTATCCCCCTCTCGGCTTTTCGGCTGTGGGCAAATTTGTTTCTCCTTACTCCTTAAGTACTTGCTCCCTCAAGACAGTGAGTTAGTTACTGTAATTAGTACCCCGTGCTCCCGTGTGGCACTGACAGAGTTTGATAGACGCGAGGCCGCCTCTTCCATTGCCCTTGTTGTTGAGTCGCGTCACTCGTATGTGCCATGTGCCGTGTGCCGTCTGCCGAGTTGGGGCATCACGACTTTGAGTCGAGGGATTGTGCATCTAATTAGTACTTACTGTACGACGTACGTTGCCGACGATGTGCATACATCTCCGGTTTGTATGCAGGTACTTACGAACACAGAGGTAATTAATTAAGAGGTGCCGAACTAATCAATGAACCAATCTCACGAGCAGATATTGCACTGAAAAAACAAGATTAACGCAGTCAGAAAATATTATACAATTCAACAAGGAGCAAACTTACCGCACTTACATTCTGATTTCCTCGTGTGTTATAACCGACATGCACACCAACGCACCAAAGTACCGCATCCTTCTCGCATTATACCCGGGCAACCGGGCTAGACGAGCCGTCGTCTCATGACTCTGCCTAATCATCATGCGCGTTAGCACTCTCTTGACCTCTTCCGCATTCCGATCCGAGACACCTACAGCCATCCACCGGGAGGATTTCTACTGCTCCTGATGTAGTTGTCCCGAATACCCACCACCTCGTCGAACTCTGCCGTGACAATAGTTCGGAATGCGTTTACCAAGTTATCGGGTGTCACCGGCAAGCCGTGGTTCTCGATCGCCTCGATGGTCGTGTAGAGGAACGGAATGACGCCGGGCTCAAACTCCAGCATCCGTGGCGGATAGTCGCCCGCCCGAATGTTCGCCAACCACCTCCTCCGCCCGTTGCACGGGCCGCAAAGCCCGACATGTGTGCCGCCCTCGGCGGTCGTCAACGGAATCTGCGCGGCCCGCAGGGGATCTGTTCCGTGCCAAGGCACCGTTTCGTTCCGGGCCGGGGCCGAACATCTAGAGCACTCGAGGAGCATGCGGCAAGAGGGGCACTTGCGGGGGCCCCTCTGTGACAAGACCGCGTCGAAGCACGGGCGGCAGAAGACGTGGCCGCAGAGCGTGAGCTTACCTATGAGGGGTTGGCCGTCGCCGTTCTCTTCGTCTGTGGTTGGGGCGGGGAGGCCTGCAATGCTGATGTCGTCGAGGCAGATGGGGCACGTTCCCTTGACGAGAGTCTCGGGCGTCTCGTTGCTAAGCATGGCCTTCTTGAGGACCGGCCAGTAGGAGCAGGACTCCACCGGCTGCGTCGCGGGCTGCTCGGTCAGCTGGGGGGAGGTCATCTCAGTGACGAGCACACTTACCGGGCTGGGGAGATGATTCTCGGTTTGCCGCTAATAACGAAGTGTAAGTTCTGCAAAGGTCAAGTATCTGCGTGGGTAAATGTGTGTATCTGGGAATATGTTAGCAAGTACCTATTCTCCAGTAGATGGAGAGTAGGGTTCAGATGCTGATCTGGAAAGCTCTGAGGATTGACTTCTAACATCTGGTAAGAATTGTCTGTATATTTAAGCAGAATGCCTGTTCTTCGGTTCTTGTTTAAGGAGTATGAACGTAAGCTACAAAAGCAATGTATTGTTGTTTCCCCAGAAGAGATTCGGTGTTCAAGTTTTCGACGTTCGAACTCTAACAAGGCTCCCAAACACAGCCTCAAGAACATAGACTGTTAAAAAGCCTCCGTACAATTACACGACTCACGACCCAGGGTTTCGCAAATGTGAAATAGACAATGGTAACCACGGAGTTGCAGACAAGGTTCCCACAGCTAATGGATTTGAACAGCGTCCCGCCTGTCAAGACTTGACCGGAACAAACGCACAAGCCATTCCCTTTCCCACGTTGAAGAAGGCCTCGAGGCGGCGTTTAGCCACTTGCCAAAAGTAGGGAGAGACTGAGATGTGTTCTACGATCCATTGTGTAGATTGACTCCGAATATTCATACATGGTAGCGAATCGGTTAACACCCCGTTCACTAATGAAACTAAACCCAAGAAACTTGCCGGGCCTATGAATACATTCCTCCAAGCCTTTGTCTTGCCAATCGCTTTTAGCAGCACCGTTGTGAACTATTGCAAAATACTGGAGAACCACGAGTTTTATGTCAGCTAGCATACGGCGGAAGCATCCAACTCGAACCATAGCCAGTAAACGAAAGGACTTTTGTTCAACTGTTTCAAGCACCGGTGCTGTGTCGAGGACGCTTGCGCCCGCTGCCTGTTGCCGGGTGCATCTTGTCGTTCCGCTCCCGCTTGAGCTTGTCGTCGAGCACACGAGCTAAGAATCATTAATATCGCCGCGCAATGAAGCCGGAGTAGGAACTTACTGAGCACGTCGTATCCGAACTGGGGGAACTCCAAGCACAGGGACTTGAACTCCTCCTCTGCTTCGGCCCGAAGGGTGTGAGAGCGGGTAGCCCAGAAGCTGGCGACGGGGGCGCGGATGATCTTGTCGTCGGTGCTGGTGTAGGCGTAGACGTAGCGAGCGTAAGCGATCTCGCCCTTGGCCGTTGAGTTGACGCAGTGGATCTTGGAGCTTGACAGCGTCTTGAGCGCAGGTACGTCGAATTTCTCGGCGAGTGTGTAGACGCGGGCGTGCTTGAGAAGCTGATCGCCGCTGTCGTCGACCGAGGGAACGGCAGGGTCGGTCTCGAGGACGCGCTGGCCGGGTAGCTTCCTGGGGAAGTATTCGCCTGTGTAGAGGAACTCGAGAAAGCAGCCAACAGCATCGAGGTCGTAGTCGGGGAGTGCGATCTGGCGAGGCTAGCAACGATGCGTCAGTCAATACTAGTAGTAGATATCCCAATGAGCAAGCGTGCGCTTACACTGCCATCGTCCACAAAGTCCTTGCAGGCGTCTGCGAAGTGGGGGCTCTTTGTCAACAACGCTTGATGCGCGGTGAGGAAGGCCTGGTGATCTCCTGATCCAACCAACAGAGTCACAATCGGGCTCATAAGATAGCTCGCAAATGTCACCCGGGCCTCTGCAACATCGCCCTCAGCAAAAGGCAGCTCGTTGCCGTTCTCGGCCACTCGTCGCCGCCCGCGCCGTCCTCGGCCATCTCGACATCGGCGCCGGGGTTGGTCGCGGGCGTCTCCTCGGGGACGCTTTCCTGGAACTCGTCGGCCATGATGGGCAGGCGGTGCGGGAGCTGATTGAACGAGTGAAGCTAGGGGTTTTCGACGATCGGAAGAAGCTGGAACGAGTGAATGGCGGCGTGGAGCTGCGCTGGTCGAGGCAATTGAGGGCGTGTCGCAATGGGATGTTGACGCGAGCGTGGAGACACAGGCGCGAGGCTGGGGAGCTTCAGAGCTTGGACCAGGTGTTGATGCCTTGTGCGCAAGGCTGCAACTCTGTTTGCACTTCGCTGATATGGCAACAACAGTACTTGAACTTGAGACAAGTCATTCGTAGAACGTGATATTCAACGTGCAAATTCTTTGGATCAGTTTGGGTTATGTTATTCCAATCCCCCTGTCATTACAGATATACCACAACCGACTTTTGTGTAGCTCAAATCTGGAGTATTTTCATAACGTTCCTGAAAATCAATAAGGAAAATGTGTGTAACTTTGCAGCGACATCAGGGCAATTTTGTCGCACGAATCATGACTTCAATTCTTGTCATGAGTCTCTGAAAAATCGGACATGACTAAGAACATGGTGTTTCCTGTTTACATCAATAGTAGTCTATGTTGTCCTTAGTGAAGCTATCCACGGCCAGCTTACCCTGTGCTCAAGGTGATGCCGAATGCGGAGGACAAAAGGCCCCTCCCCCACCATGCATCATGGTGTGAGTCTTCGCCCCACCTCCGTCTTACGCCTTTAAGAAATTCCCTTGACCTTCTTTGTTCCCCACCATCAACTCACTCTCGTTGCGCCAATCCCCCTAAACCGTGGCAATGGACTCTTCAGGTCGGGTATGAAGCTGTATTGGAAGCTGTAGTAGGGGAAACCGGCTGACGTTGTGCAATTAAGCTCGATATCCGGCCAACAGTCGCCGAAGCCCGCGGGGCCTTCGATGAGACGGCGCCCTCACCGACTCGCCCGACTCTAATCCCCATCTGCGTCTCGACGCCCGCCGACCTCTTGACGCCTTCTGCAATCTACCTCAAGTTGTCCAAAGGGTAAAAGCCGATGTGTCTTCGAAAAGATGCGTGGAACCACTTTCTAACGGGTCGGGTGCAGGGCAACAGCAGACTATTCATTCCTCCTCGAGAGTGCAACCGGAAGTACCGAGACTGTGGGGAGATACAGCTTCGTCGGCGCCAGTGAGTTGATATAACTGTCTAGCACAGTCCGAAAGAGTCAGCAGCTGATGTTGGTAGATCCTAGAAAGGTGCTAGAAACAGGACCCGGCTATGACGATGTCGGCGACCCTTTAAATGCCCTTCAAGCGGAACTCTCGCAACACCGCGTCCTCGAAATCCCTTCTCTCAGACTCCCGAAGTTGTCAGGCGGAGCAGTCGGATATGTGTCATACGACTGCATCAAGTACTTTGAACCGAAAACAGCCCGACCACTCAAGGACAACTTGCAGATCCCCGAGGCCCTCTTCATGCTGTTCGACACTGTGGTAGCATTTGACCACTTCCGCTCGACCTTAACGGTTGTTACGCACATGCAGATCCCCAAGAATGCTTCCGACGACTTCCAACCAGCATACGACGAAGCGTGTGCAACCCTTCGAGCGACTGTCGACATAATTAGCCAGATCGAGACGCCTCTACCAAGCCAGACTACCTCCTCGCAAATAAACTCCGAGATGCAATACTCGTCAAACGTCGGCCGGCACGGATACGAGACCTTTGTCACGAAGCTAAAAGAGTACATCGTCAAAGGAGACATTATTCAGGCGGTCCCATCCCAGCGGTTCTCTCGAAGTACCAATCTACACCCTTTCAACATATATCGAACCCTGCGGACGCTGAACCCGTCACCATACGTCTTTTTCCTATCATGCAAGGACTTCAATATTGTAGGCGCTTCACCGGAGTGTCTCGTGAAGACGGAAGGTTACGCTTCTCTACCAGTAGATCCCCGTTTTGGCTACACTGCCGTCCAAGCACGCTCGCGACCTCGCATTGTGAACCACGCCATTGCTGGCACAATTCACCGTGGAAAGAACGCCGCTGAGGATGATGAGCTCGCGGCGCAACTCCAGGCATCGAAGAAGGATCGAGCTGAACATGTCATGCTCGTCGACTTGGCACGAAACGACGTGAACAGGGTCTGCCATCCTTCTACCGTCAAAGTTGATCGCTTAATGAGAATCGACCGATTTTCGCATGTGCAACATTTGACATCGGAGGTTTCAGGGACGTTACGACCCGAATGCACGCGCTGGGATGCTCTACGATCAATCTTCCCCGCTGGAACCGTTTCTGGCGCGCCCAAGATCCGTGCGATGGAGCTTATTTACGACCTGGAACAGGAGAAACGTGGTATTTACGCCGGCGCTGCTGGGTGGTTCGGATACGACGTTATCAGGATAGATGATTCACCCCAGTACGCTAATACCCCGGATCGCGTCGTTTTTGACGAAGGACCCATGGATACCTGTATCGCTATCCGGACCATGCTCGTAAAGGACGGTGTCGCATACATGCAAGCCGGTGGCGGTATTGTGTACGATAGCGACAAGACAGAGGAGTGGCTCGAGACGATGAACAAGCTGTCCGCTAACCTTCGCTGTGTCGAGTTGGCAGAGAAATACTTCGGAGGCGGCGTGGGCACAAAAACCGTGGAAGAAATCATCGCAGAAGAAAGGAGGAAAGGAGATGAGGAAGTCCGGGCTGCGGCTGAGAAGTGATCATGGTTGGTTCTCGTGTTTTCCTATGATGAACTTGAGAGCCGTTGCAACTTATTGTTCACAAACAAAGGCTCTCGACAATCACAATGCCGCGAGTTTCATAGCAAGCTCTAACATCTTTATGTTGGTGCTTGACGTTCTGCAAACAAAAGGCCCATTCACAATGCTGCTTATAGACGGTTCATAACTGTACATTCGCGACAACGAACAAGGAGCAGGCAAGGTATCAGGATTACTGTGAATACAAAGACATATGGTAAACTGAATCTCGAGTCAAGCGTGCTTTAATCTCTTATATAAGTTGTCTTGCTGTGTCTTGATCGTCTTTCGCTTCTCATATCATACCTTCATGAACTCAAAACTACACCATATCACGAACTCGAAACTACACCATATCACGAACTCGAAACTGCACTATCACGAACTTGAAACTATACTATATTACGAACTCGAACCTAAACTACATCACGGACTCGACAATAACTACAGAGAAACTCCGAACCAGATAAGTTCTGCTACATTCAAGATGGAAGCGCTCGACTATATATTTACATGGTCAGAAGTCAAGGCCGAATTGCTGGCAGACACCAACATCTCGGAACTTCCTATCGGATGCTCTGCCTGCGGCTTGCGGTTGGATACCACGCCGTATACTATCCACGACCCTGTGATTTTGTACTGCGGACATATATATCACGGATCTTGCGTGACGCGTATTCGCGGGGAAAGATTGCGTCTTGGGAAGCAGCTTCGATGTGGTGCTTGTAAAGTGTCAGAACAGCTTCCGCGCTGCTTGTGCCCAGCTTTCGCTAGGATACTTCCTCAAAACAAGGAGCAAGCTGTTGCTTTCCCCCAGACAAAAGAGGAGGGCGGTCGCTTGGGGGTGGAATGCAGGTTGCATCAGACAATGCAATGTCTGCGCCGCCTGGCCATTGCTGCAGGTGTAGCTTGCAGAGCAGGGTCAGGGGATGTTATTTATGCTACGGATGAAGAGACCACCTGCTTCTGGAGTACTTCTGGGTCCTGCATTAGCCCGATGGACAATACCTTTCTGCCTCAGAATAAGGAGCGGATCCGGAGGGTCGATGAATTTGTTCAGCAGGAGCAGATGAATCTTACCACGACGATGGCGGGAACTTGGATAGACTACGGGCCTGGGGATCCGCAGGCGGCTTTTTCCTGCGGAAAGGTAACAAGTCGTCCCGCAGGGTATTGCGAGAACTGTTTAAGGTGGGAGTGCGTCAATGCTCGGAAAGATTAGGTACTAACGATCAGACATTTAATCATCTCAAACACTACCGGGTGTCGAAATGACCTGAGGCATAATTACGTTATGTTTTGGAGGCGATATCCATCTGTATATTGGATAGGAGCTGTTCTGGACAATGGAATTTGGCAAGGGCAGGCGGATGAGGCGGATGTTCCTGCAGAGAATAGAGGAGTCTATCAGACTTTTTCTCACTTATATATAGCAACATGATTTTTGGGCAGCGTCGACGACTTCCAAGGTTTTCATAAGTGATTGCGCAACATAAGAAGAACTCAGCATCTGAAAGGACGAGTATTGAAGTCATTGAGGAGTCAGGACTATCCCAAAGTATCGGTGTGCTTACGCAGGGATTTCCTCTAAAGTATAGACTTATCTCGCCCCATCTGGGACTAAAGATCTGATGCGACAGGTGAGAACAGGTTTAGTAACAATGAAATAGAATGATAATCACGTGGTGTATGTCGAACCACTACAGTTTTGTAAGGAAACAGCAACTGTTCGGGGACAGACCGAAACTGTTCTGGGGCATAATAAACATGTCCGTCAGACATCACGGATCGAACAAAGTAGTCAGGATAAAATGCTATAGGTGCTGGCTTCGCGATAAGAGAAAGAATTTCCATTAGAGTGGGAACAAGGTAGGTCACCGTAGGTGTGTTTAGAGTAGACTTCTAGTTCAGGGGGAATAGGGGGGTGAAGAAGTCTGTACCAAGGACGGCCTACTGTCACTAGAATAACCCTAGAGAACAAGACAATTTCCGCAAAGAACATGACACTATTCAGAACTCAGGGCCTAAGACATAGCTCTTGTTTCCATGTATGGAGTGTTCACGTAGTGGAAGGCTGTAACATGTGGTGAATATTGCTGAGGCTTCTAAAAACTCTCCATTGATCTATAAGAACACATGCCACTATGAAAGAACAAGCTCTAATGTTCTTCAGACACAACAATTCTGAGCAAATGCTATGATGTCTGTGTGTAGAACAATGACCTTTGTTGGCCTTCCCATCATAGAGAACACTCTCGTAGAACACCTATTGTGAGTTGTTGTCTACATACGGCTTACACAGGTGAATGTATCCCGTCGTGTATAAAAGCCATATTTCTCTCGCTCTAAGATCCCAATCATCAAACTTGACACACTTCCACCTCTCCCACAAGGCCTTGCGAGATCCCTCGCAAGCGCCTACACAAGCACCATGGACGATCTCATGGAGGACATCGAGCAATTTCAGGTAACAACGCCCAAACCAGAACCCATCACCGACTGCTACTGGCCGACCCTCAAGAAGAAGTTGGTTGAAGATCCCACTGGCTGGGATCGCCTCGACCTCACCTGCGCGATTTGCTATGAGCCCATGGACGTCACGCTTGGAGATTCAGACTCGACGAACCACAAAGCCCTCATCAACGCCTGTGGACATATCTTCGGCCGCTCTTGCATCGAAAAGATGCGAGAAGCCCTGAGACCGTCGGAATCCATACCGAAATGTCCCACTTGCCGCACTCCCTATGAATATCTCATCTGTAAGCACCAGAACGCCGGAATGCGATTCCCTACCAAGGAAACTGACCTTTCGAAGATGTCCAAGACTGGCGGCGAGGGAGGTGGCCTGCCAGGCTACTGCGTGAGTTGTGCTATTATCAAGGCGGTTGAAGGTCTCGGTATGCTGTCCGCAACTTTGCTAGACCACGCTCACCTCAACCTCCCCCACAACCACGTCACCGGAATCACCGCCACAGTGCAAGAGGGACAGATGGCTTACCACCTTCTCACCCCCTGGCAGGAAGATAGAGAAAAGGAGTACGTAGGAAAGTTGCCGGGTCCTCATGGGATGGAAGAGGCGTGCAAGTTCTACGCCGATAGGCTACGGGGCAAGTACCAGGACAATGGCAACAACTGGCGGATGGGCGCTGCAGTCGACGACCTTGAATTCTATGTCAGCATATACAAAGTGACAACCGGAGAGGCTGTTCAATATGTGGACTTCCCAATAGTCAACATGGAGGAGTATGTCGAGCTTGACATCGCCAGCCAAGCTAGCTTTGACACCGATGACTATAGCGACCCGGGGGACTATGGCGAAACAGATAGCGACGAGGGCGAGGATGGTAGCGAGGACAGTGACGTGGGAGGAGGTGCCCTTCTGCGACGCGATAGCGACACTTCCAGTATTCTCTGAGGAAGAGTACAACGAGCCGTCTCTGCAGCATCCTTCAGATATGAATGAGAGATCATGGAGGAGAGGATATGAAAGGGAGCGCACAGACATCCTAGCAACCAGTTTCCTTAGACCGTTTTACTTAGAGTGGTAGTTTTGCAATTGAACTTCGACAAAACACAAAAAAGTGTCGTTAATGGGTCCTTTCTTGCATCGTGAAAATCTTGCTGTAAATTATGCCTTGTAGATTCACTCTTCTAGTTTGTGAGATCATCGTTGATAAAGCGCGGAGAAGCTTCTACGTTGCGGTGTCGATGTCGAAGATTACACTTGGAAGTAACTCAATACTCTTCGGGCTATCCTTCCCACCAAGCAGCGTCAACTTGATGCCGGGTTTTCTGTCTTTACCAGCAGCAGATAACGAAATCGACTGACTACCTCTGCGAGAGCCAGAAGGGACCTCGAAGTGCCAATCTTGATCGTTCGTTGCGGTCTTCTTGCCAGCCTTATGAACTCCGTCGTAGACCAGCTGTAAACCTGAAAGTCGATCCTCCGGCACCGAAATGGCGACCTGTGAGATTCCGGTTGTACCTGATGGATGCTTCGTATGCTCAAGACCCGAGGGTGAGCCCACTTGCTGTTCATCTTGATACGGTACTCGAAGGTGTCTCGGAGTCCGATCGAGACACCAAAAGGGCGCGTATCCAGGCCAGATAGGATTCCCGGAAGCTTCCTTTGCCGAGGCAACGGCCCATTTCAGAACGGTTCCATCTGGTCGTACTCTTCCTCCAGAAACGGGGTCATGATAATAGATACTGGACCCGGTGTCGCGAACTCTCTGCTGGATTTTCTCAAAGTCGGACTCATTTGGCAGGGTGTAAGCCCAGTCGATGATGCTTCCCTCCTCCAGGTTTCCCCATCTGTGCGTTTTGCGCTTCTCAGGGTCTACGTTGTCCTGGAAGGCAATGAGCTCGATGTATGTGCCATCGGAAAAGATGATAAGTTTGTTGACTGTCAAGCCATCGGCGTGCTCGCCTCCATCAATGACGATGAGTGTATCCTTGAGATGGCCCGGGAGATCGATGAGATTCTGGGGGGACACCAGTATGACGATGTGATCTAGGAGCGGTCGTGGGCTAGATGTATCAGACATTCTGGTTGATGGCAGTTTTGAAGTTGTGAAGTTGTGAAGTTGCAGTTCCGAGTCTGGTGGTTCATGTTGAAGTGAGTGCGGGGGGTGTTAGTGAGGTCAATTGCGTGATGCCATTGCGTGCTGCGGGTCATACTCGTGATTTAAGCTTATCAAAATGGTTCTAGGTCCTAATAATTCTTAACCTTTGAATGAATGCTATTTCAACTTATATTTGAGCCAGGTCCAAGAACTTGGCGCATATAATTCTCATGCTGATTTCTTTACAATATCTTGTTCCGTCGGGTCAGTCATTGCTATAAGCATATCCCATGGAGGCTGCAGCTGTCAACAGCTGCCATCGCCAGGCTGAGGTATTTCTACTCGTCTCCAACCACTTCTCACTTTCACTAACAACTCTACCTAGGAATTACCCACCTCTGTTCTCTTGTTGAATATTTTACGACAGCTGATCTCAGTCGCAAAAAGTCATGTTGTGCTCTCTGAATCCCGAGCTGAGGCGGGATCCATATTGGCCCGGCTCCGTTACGAGCGGGGTCCGTCAAGGTTGTCTCCGGAGCGGCTTTGCAGCTCCGGGTCGACACTGTGGCAGAATATCCCTTCCGTCGCTCGTCTCAAGATCTCTTCATGGGGCTGCAATCCCAACATCTGGTCAGATAGATTTCTACTTATCGCAGGCTTTGCACGAATTCCGCTTTCCTCTCTCTCTCATCCGCTTTCACTGAAAACATCTTTCTCTTTCTCTACGATTACAAAGACCTTCATGGGCACGGCGCTACCCACGGAAAGCATCTAAGACATGAATACGATTATTGGGCGGATTATTTGTAATCTTGTCATCTCGAACTCCGCAACCCATCTATAACAAAACGCACCCTAGTGTCGATTGGTCATGGTGGGCTCACATCATCTGCAATGCCGGGCCATCGGCCAAATCAATCGTGAAGCGGCGAGTCGGACAGTACGCGCCGTGGTATCTGAGCGCAGCTCTTAACCAATCTGGCCGCAACATTCATGGACTTTCCCTTAGCTCGAGATCTAACAGGTCCGCCTGGATGATGACTACGTAGCACTGTATCCACGATTCCATGGGGGCCTTTGGCTCTTCCTCGCTAGGGATTAGATGCGGGGAGGATGGCATTCGATGGCAACGAAGTATAAGTAGGGCTTATCCTATGCTGTTCTCCCGACGGTCCGATAATACCATAACAACTCTCATCCATGCTTCAATCGCACATCTACTTCCTAACGAAACCCAAAGAAATCTTTCGCCATGAGTTCCCTCTACCAGCAGTCCATCCCAGTGTTTGTCAAGTACCTGAAGAACTTGTCAGCCCTGCTGGAGAAGTCAAAGGTATTCTGCGATACCACGGGACTGAAGCATGAGGACCTTCTCACATACCGCTTGATTTCCGACATGCAGGGGTAAACCACCATAAACCCGTCCTCGACCTCATGACATAAGACCTAACATTTGGCAGAATCACCTACCAGGTTCAATCCTGCTGCAACACATCCAAGTTCGTCGCCCAGCGCATGGGCCACCCCAACACGCCAGTGTTCGAGGACAACGAAACGACCTTTGAGCAGTTGCAAGAGCGCATCACAAACACCATCAAGCTGCTCGACGCCGTAGCCCCAGAGACCATCAACGGCAAGGAAGACGCCGAGGTCTTCATTGACGCCAAGTTTGGCAAGTTCAAGTTCACCGGGCAGTCATACATCAGCGAGATGGCCATCCCCAACTTTCACTTCCATTTGACGACGGCATACTGCATCATGCGCCAAAAGGGTGTCCCGATTGGAGCCTTTGATTACTTGAAGGACGTGATGGTCAAGGTCGAGTGAGATCCATGGTTGATGCGTTGGGGAACTCTGTTTAGCGTTCGTAAACGAGGATAATAAAACGTTCGACGGTTATTAAACAGAATATCAAGACGCGAAATGCGAATTTACTTATTGAAGTCATATTCTTCAATGGGGGCCGGAGTTTGCCCGTTTTTAGTGAAGGAAAACCCACGCTCACACTTGGTAGACCGTAGACATGAATCTCGAATTGAACACCCTCTACTGACTAAAATCTACAAAGATGGCGTCTCATCTTGGAGCGATCCACAAAGAATCCATCGAAGACTCGACCTCAGCAGCGGAAAGATCCGCCCACATCCAGCGCCTAATAGACCGCCTGGTCTCCAACAGTCCCATCTACACCATCCTTCTCTCATCGATCCAACTCATCAGCTCCAGCCGTGGCAGCGTCACCACGCGGCTCGTCCTAGAGCCAAACCATGTGAACAGCAAGGGAGGACTTCATGGCGCTGTGTCGGCCACCATCATCGACTTCACCACAGGCTTGGCCATTGCGTCTTGGGATCTGCGGGAAACGACCGGGGCAAGCGTGGATATGCACATCAGTTACCTCAGCTCAGCGAAAGTAGGGGATACCGTCGAGATCGTGGCGACGGCCGACAAGGTTGGCGGGAGTATGGCCTTCACGACTATCAGGATTTCTAAGCTGGAGGAGGACGGCACACAGACCGCTGTGACGATTGGGCAGCACACAAAGTATGTCAGACAAAGCAGCAAGGTTGCTCCAACACAAGAAACCGCACAACACCAACAATGAGGGAATAGTCTAATAACATACCTTTACATGACACCTGGGTCCCATCGCGACTTCGTATTGCACTTGGGGATTGAAGAGCAGATGTCCATGTTCTAGGTATGTTTTTAAGAGAGCACCTACCAGGCACTGCAAATATCTACACTATGAAGACAGCCAATGACTTATGTCCGGCCCGTCGAGGCTGTGATACCTCCGTCTACCACAATCTTCTGACCGGTAATATACCTCGCCTCGTCAGAAACCAAGAACAACGCCGCATTGGCAACATCCCACGCATTGCCCATCTTCCCCATCGGCACCTGCCGTTCTCTCATCTCACAAAATTCTTCATAACCTCCCGGCAAGGGGAATCGGTCTGCCAAGCTTCTTGTGTACGGCGTGTCCATCAATCCCGGAACGACTGTGTTGATCCGCACGCCCCTTTGCGCGTAGATGACAGCAGTGGCCTTGACAAACTGCATCACGGCCGCTTTGGCGGCGCTGTAGGCGACCTGGGGTTTACCGATATATCTCATCCCGGCAATGCTGGATACACAGACAACAGAGCCCCCGGTCTGTTGCTGCTCCATGATAGGGAGGACGTGGTGGCAGGCCAAGTACACAGGCTTGATGTTGATTTCGATTTGCGCGTCCCAAACCTCTTCACTCATCGTTGCAGGGTCTCCAGGCTGAGATTGGCCAACGTTGCACATCAGAATGTCAATTCGTCCATGTTTCGCAACACAGGCATCCACGAGGGCCTTGACAGAAGCCGAGTTCGTAGCGTCGGTAGCGATGATGTCGCACTGGCCCCCTGCGGCTTCAATCGCAAGTTTGGGTTTATTTGTTGAAGCCACTGTCCTGTTGCCACCAAAGATTATAGCTCCTTGCCGAGCGAGCAGAACCGCGCATGCAGCTCCTATGCCCCATCCATCATCTCCTGTCTGACCCAGTCCGATGATGAGGGCGACCTTTCCATTCAAGTTCAGCATTCTTCTTATGCCTTGGATATACAGGTGTGGAGATGGCGGCCTTGCGTAGATGGGAGGAAGCCAGCGGTGTAGGTTCCAGTGAAATGAATGAGGGAGTCAATTTAATCGCATGTACTGGAACGCAGTGGCTATCAAGAACTGTTCATCATAACTTATATGCGACCTTCTATCGCTCTGTTCGCTGCTGCATATGGACGGGTTTCGGAGTAGCCCCGTCTGGATATCGCGTCATCGCGGACATTCTCCGTCTGCATGACATGGATGGGGTTTCTGATAAACGTCATTCCCCAATAGTAATAGATAGCAATTGATAGGCTAGCTGTTGGTCTATATAGAGCAAAGGCATCGGAGTACGATGACCTAGAACGTACGATCTTAGGTGCTCTGTTCAAAACGAAGGTCAAGATGTCCGAAAACGAACACCAGAACGAGCTTCGTGCAACAAACCCGGACTATGACCTCGAGAACCCCATATCTTCCAAGGTTGGACTCCGTCAAGGCCTCGCATCCTACGGTGATCCCCATTTCTCGCTTTTCCTGCGTAAAGTCTTCATCAAGGCGTTGGGATACAGCGAAGATGCTCTATCCCGACCTATTATCGGCATCGTGAACACTTACTCGAGCTTCAACCCTTGCCACGCCAACATTCCGCAGCTGATGGATGCTGTGAAGCGAGGCGTGCAGTTGAACGGGGGTCTCGCCATTGACTTTCCGACCATCAGTCTACACGAGTCCTTTTCGTCGCCCACGAGCATGTATCTCCGAAACCTCATGAGCATGGATACGGAGGAGATGATCAGCGCCCAACCTTGTGATGCTGTGGTGTTGATCGGCGGTAATAGCCATCCTCTCGGTTGAGAAACGCCTTGGTTAGTGGAAGCCTTTAGGTTGCGATAAAACAACGCCGGCTCAGCTTATGGGTGGAATATCCGCAAACAAACCTATCTTGCATCTTGTGACAGGCCCAATGATGCCTGGTAGCCATCGAGGTGTGAGAATCGGGGCTTGCACCGATTGTCGAAACAATTGGGCCCAATATAGAGCTGGCACTATCGACATTGAAGACATCTCGGCCATCAATGGAGAATTAGCTCCGACAGTGAGTACTCCATGACTCAAGATGTAATACAAAGCTGACTGGCCCTTGAGTCTGGGACGTGTGGTGTCATGGGCACTGCCAGTACCATGGCCTGCATCTTGGTAGGCCTCGGAATGATGCCGTTCTCAGGGGCCACAGCACCAGCAGTCTCATCTTCTCGACTGCGTATCGCCGAGGAGACTGGGAAATACGCTGTGGCGGCGTGTCAGAACCTTGAGCAACTCCGCCCTCAAGCTTTATTGACTCGGGAGTCATTTCTCAACGCGATCGTTGTCCTCCAGGCTATCGGTGGCTCAACCAATGCAGTAGTGCATCTCATGGCAATCATAGGCCGTCATCCGAACGTTGCAGGCACAATTGACTTGGATACGGTCGACGAGATCGGTCGGCGAACGCCCTTGCTTGTAGATTTGAAGCCAAGTGGTGACAACTACATGACCGACTTTCACAACTCTGGTGAGCCTGACTGTATGTTTACTCTTGTTGTTGCCGACTGACATTTTCATAGGTGGAATGCTGGCGCTTCTGCTCGAATTGAAGCCACTACTATTCCTCGACGCAATGACTGTCACAGGAAAGACACTCGGCCAAGAAATTGCCCGGGCAACATATGTGTCTGTCCCTCGCCATCTTAGTTGTATTCAGCCATTTGACCAGCCGCTATACCCCGCGTCTTCCCTGGTCGTTCTCAGGGGTAATCTAGCCCCGGGGGGAGCCGTCATGAAGGCCAGTGCCTCCAAATACAGGCGTCTTCTTCAACACTCCGGGCCTGCCGTGGTGTTCTCAAATTCAGCGGACCTAGCGGAACGGATAGATGATCCAGACTTGGAAGTAACGCCAGACAGTGTCCTCGTCCTGCAAAACATAGGACCCGTTGGCAATCCTGGGATGCCAGAGGCAGGCATGATCCCGATACCAAGGAAGCTCGCTGCCCAAGGCGTTTCGGATATGTTGCGCTTGTCTGACGGTCGGATGAGTGGCACTGCGGGAGGGACAATCGGCCTTCATATCTCGCCTGAGGCAGCCGATCCCGAGTCTGTGCTGGGGATAGTTAGGAATGGCGACGTGATTACTTGTGATGTGGAGTCGCGGGTTCTCCGAATTGAACTTTCAGATGAAGAGATCTCCTCAAGAGTCTCTGAAAGAGTTCGACTTCTTCAAGGAAGCAAGGCTCCTTGGGAGGCGAGGGGTGGCATGAGGGGGTATCGGGGCTTGTACATGCGATCGGTCAACCAAGCGGAACAAGGTGCCGACTTC
Organism: Stylonectria norvegica; assembly: GCA_014621405.1. Taxonomy (NCBI): domain Eukaryota; kingdom Fungi; phylum Ascomycota; class Sordariomycetes; order Hypocreales; family Nectriaceae; genus Stylonectria; species Stylonectria norvegica. The sequence continues at coordinate 7,072 of JAANBC010000476.1, read as the reverse complement.
AATTTTCTCACAGCCGCAGGGCCAGATAAAATGGGCTTGTAACAAACTATGAGTTAATGTGGTAAATCTGACCCTGTTCTCATACCACTTGTGTCTTATATAGCAGTGTTAGGGTAGATGGGTATGAAATCCTGGAATAAGTCTTGGATGATGTTGTCGATGTTGATGGAGTCACTGGCCTCAAAAAACTCGGTAAATGTCCCATTGGTGATAAAATCGTTGAAAGGTGTCTGGGCCAGATCATCGGCTCCCATATTGCCAAATCCCCCCTCAGTAAAAACTTCGCCAGCAGCGTAGTGTGAGCTACGTCTCGGAGCAGGCATGGTGCTTCCGGAGTTTATTACAGCAACTGCTTGCTCAGTCCGGAATTGATCTCCTCGTGCGGTTGGCCTTGTCTGCGAGTCGAAATGTTGCTTAGCACCGGATTCCTGAAGCCAACGGACCGTTGATCTTCCAAGCTCATCCAAGATGTCTCGACTCCGCTTGGCGCCTGACCAGTGTTCGCCTGCCGCACTTAAGACACTTAACGACATACTAAGTCTCCCCATTAGGACATCAACTTCTGTGCGCCGGGCTATCTCAGGAACAGCTTTGATGCAGTAGAGCATCGTGATAGTGCTGAGTACCAATGCGTGGAAGGTTAACCAAGTGTGAACCAGAAGGTTCTTCCTGTATAGCGTGTCAAAAAGAGAAATTGTCTCGCAAGCGCTATGAAGGCATTTCGTCAATGAGTGAGAAGAGGGTTTTGGTATTGCTGGACTCGGTCGTAGTAGCAGCATCCGTAAGCTGTGGTATCGGATCCGACAAGTCAGCTGAAGGTAGTAATCTTCTACGGCGCCCCTACCCTCGGGTATCTGAGCCTCCCATTCATCAAGCCGCAGGAGAGTCACTCTCTGCCAATCGTTGATATCAATAATTGAAGGGTATGCGTAGTTTGGGGAGTTTCGAACAACGCTATTGGCGACGTATTTAATCTCGGAATTTAGTTTTGCGGCTCGAAAGAGGTGCATTGCGAACGCCATTTGCATCGGGTCTATCGCATTCTCTCTCCCGCTGGTTTGATGAGCTAGGTTTTCGTCGCTGAAACCCCGCGGCATCTTATCTCATCAGTTTGAAGCAACGCATTTTCGTTTGGCTGATGTAACTCACTCGAAGATCGCAAGCCTCGTCTCTCAAGCCAATGGGCCGTCTCATGATGGTTGCAATGGTACGGTCCAAGGTATAGACAACCCAGAATATTCTAGCCCTCATCTCTTGTTCCTTTACCAATATGCCGGAACGAGTGCCGATGTCTCTTTGCAACCCGAGGTCAAGCAACGCGGCCAGGCAGTGGTAGTTCAGGTACCATACATTCATCCGGACGTAGGGGCTATGGATTGCGAAAATCAGCAGCAGGACAAGGCACTGTAGGCCTTGGAGAGAGTTCTCGAGATTGAGTTGCTCGAAGTATTGCATTGCCGATAGACAATATGATTCGCCCGGAATGCGGGCTTTGAGTCGTCCAGATAGTACTGTTGCGCCAATAGCAAAGACCATGAACGACTGAAACTTGAAGAGAGGGTCCTGATCAGTCTTATCATATGATCCAACGAGCGTCGTTGTAAAATCATCCTGGTTCAACACAGGGTATTGAGCATGTACCACATCAAAGTAGGCGTTGCACAGCTGCTGTAGCATAGATCTGGGTGGCATAGGGAGTGGTCCCTGGACAGCTTCCACGAGCTGAGTTGGGAAGGATGGCCTTGCGCCAAGATTTGCCGCATCCTCACCATTCCTCGATGGTAAATGTAGCATCAACTTGGCCAAGAAGTAGCCACTTGATGGTCCGATGTAGCGCGGGTCTTGGTTTGCTCCCAAGGAGACCAAGCCAATTTCATGAGAGAGCGCATTGGCTCCCGCCCCTGGTAGCTCGAGATTGGAAGCCACAGGTACACGAGAAGTCTCCGTACTTGGCTCATTCACAAAAACATTGGCTGCTTCAGCAACTCTCGGAACCGGCGAACCGGGCAACGACATCATCGTCTCGTCAACAGCAGCATCGTTCTCCCGGGCGGTTGTCTCGTCTTGCGATGGACTTTTTGACAAGTCTATATCCGGACATCTTGAGCGGACAATGGACTCCAGCCACGAGATTCGAGTCTCCAAGTTCACGATATGCCTAACCAGTGTCAGTGTCGTGACCCAGAAGGGGCTGTTCGGGAATCGACCGAGTTCATGCTCACGTACGCTCGTGGAAGATTGCGAAGACGAGCACTTTCGCCGTCTTGACAAACAGCAGCTGAATTCCTACAGTTCTTACAAACAGGAATCTCTCCGTCACACTACATTGGTTAGCAGCTAACACCGTTATCGACGTATCAAGTGGGAGCTCACGCGTATTTTGCGACGCTGGCACCGGAGGCACGCCAGGCGCAGACGCGGGGTTTGTCCGCCCGTTTGGGTCTTCCGAGATCTGGTCCGAAGACCGACTCCATTTTCGGGCTCATTCATTGTGTAGCATCAGATTGTCTCTTGCATTGCCTATCACGAAGGAAACTAGAAGACCGAAGAGGTTGGAAGGGTGAAGGTGGAAAAACTCCGAGCCTCTTGGAGGAGCGGGGAGACTCCGGTGTAAGAATGGTGCGGAGACGAATCCGGCGGAGAAAGTCCGTCTCATGGGGAGCCTCCAAATAAACAACGAATCACGGATCCATCACCCAGACTTTCATGAGAAATCAACCTTCGAACTACATTTGACGAAGACTTGTATACATCGAACTTCATTTCCATTTTCCAAACTCATCCTTCTGGTCATTTCGTATAACCACCTCAATCACCGCCTCCTCCATACACCAACTCGTCGGCAACGCCACTTGGGTATGTCTACAATGGCAGACTCCAGCGAAGCACCAAAAATACACGTTGCAGCTTCGCAGGCAAAACGGCTGGTAGAAAACATACTCAAGGCAAATGGCGTGCCTAGTGAAAACGCCATTATTGTGGCCCGCTGCCTCATTGCGGCCGACCTCCGCGGCGTGGACACCCACGGGATTAATCGCATCCCCTCCTACATGGAGCGAGTCCGCCAAGGAGTCCTCAACCCAAGCGCTCAGCCTGTTGTTACCCAAGTGACACCTGCAGCTGCTCAGGTTGACGGGAAGAACGGTTTTGGCTTTGTGGCGGCACATGCTGGCATGGCTGCGGCCATCGAGTCAGCGCGCGTCTATGGCATCGGTATGGCGAGCATCAAACACTCCAATCACTTTGGTATGAGTGCGTGGGTGGTACAGCAAGCTCTTGATGCCGACATGATGAGTCTCGTCTTCACCAACTCGAGCCCTGCGCTACCGGCTTGGGGCGGCCGCAGTAAGCTCATGGGCGTTTCTCCCATCGCGTGCGGTGCTCCGGGTAAGGGGCCCATGGCCAACTTCATCCTAGACATGGCACCGTCCATTGCAGCGCGAGGGAAGATATACAAAGCTCATCGACGAGGCGAAAAGATTCCGTTGGACTGGGCGCTCGACGCCGAAGGTCAGCAGACTGATGACCCTGCTGCTGCTCTTGCAGGTGTCATGCTTCCGATGGGCGGAGCCAAGGGTTCGGCTCTGGCCATCATGATGGATGTATTTTCTGGTGTCTTTTCTGGCTCAGCTTATGCTGGACACGTCACAAATCCCTATGACCCATCCAAGCCGGCCGACGTAGGCCATTTCATTGTCGCCATCAAACCAGACCTGTTCATGAGCTTAGATGAGTTTCGTGAGCGAATGCAGTATCTGTACGAACGAGTTGTCGGTTCTGAGAAAGCAGCTGGCGTTGAGAGAATATACTTCCCAGGCGAGCTTGAGCAGCTTGCGCAGGCAGAGCGGGAGGAGAAGGGGATTCCGTTGGTACAGGCAGAAATTGATGCATTGAATTCAGAGGCGATGAGGGTTGCTGTCAACCCGCTGGTTACAATGGAGGCTTCATAGTGTTCTATCAAATCAGCATTAAAATGATATATTTTACATGACTTTGCGTCTTTTGCGACCGTGTACTCTCCACGTCGATATTCGGCTCGGAGGTTTTCCGAGCTGCAGATTTTAAAAATGGCTCCTAGGCGCGGTCTTTCTCTGTCACGCATATTTCTTTTCACAAATGCCACCATTCTTTTCTAGAACTTCCGCTATATAAAAGTCATCGCTATCATTGTATCAGGAGCTTTGTATATTTGGCCGCACCTCCCTTCACAATGATTGTCATTCACATTGGTGAGTCTTGTCTAGGGTCATCTATCCTCCATACCACGTACCTATTCTAAGCCCGGATGCAGTTCTGTTCAAGTTCAAGGCAGAAGTTGATTCCTCTCACAAGGACAAGTTTATCAAGGAACTCACGACTCTCAAAGCCTTACCCAGTGTCAAAAACCAGCGGCTCACTGTTGGAGGCCCCTCTATTACCGATCCTATAGAGCGTAGCAAAGGTTTTGAGATTGCACTTCTAAGCTACCACCGAGACCAAAATGCCCTTGCAGAGTACCAAGCTAGTCCCGAGCATCAGAGGTAACATTTTGGTATATGAGTTGAACGGCGGGCTGGGCTAACAGAATACAGAGTGACAAGTCAGTACTTGTGGCCGTTTGTAGAAGATGTAACGCGTTTCGATTTTGAGGTGGATGATGATGATAATGAAGAGTCTCTTTTGATAAACTCAATATTGTTAAACAAAGCGCACTGTTAGTTAAAATAGAGCATTAATTTAGGGTATTAAAAGAGCCTTATTTTCTATATAATAAAAGTGTGGTATTAAGCCTAAAGATAATAATACCACTTAGCCCCTTTAATAGGGCTAATTAGTTAATTATTAATTTATTATTTTATATATTTCTTACTTAAAGCTATATATAAGTATAATATTTAAATATTTAAATAGCTTTAAATATAGCTTTTAAAATAAAATAATAGGATTAAGCTATTAAAAAATTAATTAATCTTAGTTTAAGCTTATTTTATAATTTATCTATACTCTAATTCTATAATTTACTTATTTACTTACTTAAAAAATAAAAGTAATTTATAGTTTTTATCTAAAGTAAATTTCTTTTTCTCTTTTTTAACTCTTATTATTATTATACTTATAAGCTTTTTTTATAAAATAGTACTTAATATTTTTATAATTAAAGATTACTAATATCTTTAAAGCTATATTATTCTATAGCTTAAGCCTACTATACTACTCTTATTAAAGCCTGCTGCACTGCCTATATTATTACTAAAAGCGCAGCTAATTTTCCTTTTAATAAGTAAGAAGATATTTATATTATTCTATCTTTACTACTACTACTATATATATTAATATAGCACTTATTACTGCTACTTTTATTACTTAAATCTTTAGACTTAAGTATATTTTTTTCTTATTAATTACTATATATTATAACTCTTTCTCCTATATATTCTTTTATATATTTATATACCTTAATAATTAAGGCAACTCCTAAGCCTTATATAAAAAATAATACTATTATTAGGCCTCTAGCCTCTACTCCTTTTTATTTTTTTATTTTTTTTATATATACTATTATATACTTTTTGCCTTCTACTTAACTATATTATTATACTATCTTATATTATTAAAGAAGATTATTATTTATATAGAGAAATATAGCTCTAATATATCTCTTATTATACTCTATAAAGAGTATATTAAGTCTATAATATTAGGAAAAGATTAGTATTTAAAATATTATTAAACTACTAGTAATAACTCTATATATTACTTAAGCTATTTTTATAGTAATTATAATTACTTTCTTATATATATATAATTACTTTCTTAAGTATAATTTTTACTTATTAATAAAGGTATAGTCTTTAAGTCCTAAAAGATATAACTATTATATAATATTATACTTATATTAGTTATTAATTAATAAAACTTTAAGCTCTTCTTTATTAAGCAGTCTAATTAGGCTTATATTAATTTAAAGGCTTATATATTTATAGTAAAGATAGTAAATATTCTATATAAAGCCTTTATTATAAATATAAATATAAATACTCTTTTTAATAACTTCTTTTAATAAGTTTAAGATTTATTAAATATATATTTAAAAAGATATATAGGGCTAGTTAATAGTTTTCTTATTTTTAATATTCTTATTAAGTGTTTTAAGCAGAGGTTTAATAGCTTCTTTTATAAGCAGAGTTATAGCTATTAACTAAGCCTTTTTATATTACTTCTAAAGTAAGATTAAGTTCTTAATATTATTAAAGATTATATTAGCTAGAGTCTCTAGGATTATAGGCTTCTAAGAGTTATAATTATAGCCGCTAGTTATAATAATTATAGCCTTTAATATAGCTATAAACTTAGTAAATACTAAAGGCAAAGACTATAGGCTATTAGCCTTAGGGGCAGTAAGATTACCTTCTTTAGTTATTATTATAGTAATATTAATATTACTAGCTATAATAGAGTTAGAAGCTAAGGTTATAATATTATATATAAGAGCTATTAGTATAGTCTTTTAAGTTAATAAAAAATAAGTCTCTTTTTTATATTTCTTAATTAATCTAATCTTTTAATAATTATAAATATAAATCTCTTTCTTAGTATTATTTATAAATATAATATTAGGGGGGGACTTATAGTTTAATAATATATTTATTATTTAAGGCATATTTATATAAAAAGTATAGAACTATAACTTAAGAACTTTCTTTTAAAAGGTAAGTATAATAATAGTCTTACTTATAAGTATAATAATATTAATAATAGCTATAACTCTATAGCAGACTTATTAATAGGCCTTAAGAATCTTAAAGAGAAAATAGAAGTTATATAAGCTTCTAATATATATAAAGTTCTTAAAAAATAATATATTATACTTATAAGGCTTTAGAAATATAATTCTAAGTAATACTATTAAAGTAAGATTATTCTTAATCTAAGCTAAGGTTTTAAAAGCTATTATTTTTATATTTTTATTTTTAAAGTTTAATTTATTAATATAAATAGTAAAAATAGCCTATTTATTAAGCTTTTCTCCTTTAATAAAGCTATTTATTATAACTAGTAATACTTATTTAATTATATATTTAAGAGTTTATAG